>CAJNOL010001835.1:28246-52999 GCA_905250125.1 Rotaria sordida
CACCCACACCCCACACTCGCACCCACACCCACACCCCACACTCGCACTCACACCCTCTCCATGTGCACCTTGATTTCACGTTTGTGCGGAGAAAAGTCAATACACACTTATGCGAGAAAAATATAATAAGCGTCTATTCATTCTATCGCAAAATGTATTCAGTTTTTAGAGCAGCGGCAATGTGTTTGACGATAGAAAGGAAGAGAAAAAAATTTACCAACTTAGTGAAATAAAAAAAAGCACTTTTGGTGATTTCATCACCAATTATTTCATTCTTTTTTTTGCTAGCTTCGTGTGAAGTAGGAAGTCGATTTATAAGTTGCATATATGGATTCATGCAAATGCCCCATTACGAATGTTATATTTGAAGATCCCGTTGTGGGTGATGATGGACATACATATGAACGAAAAGCAATTACAGAATGGTTAACAAGAAATGGAACAAGTCCAATCACACGGCAACCTATGAATATTGACTCATTGAAACCAAACTATACAGTGAAAAAAATGATTGAAGAATTGAGATCCGTATCACAGCCGCAACAGGCTCAGTATCGATTTGAACTCGATGTCGATATTGGAAAAACAAGAACGAGACCGTTGTTTCAAGGCTTTGGCAAATCAATCTATGAAGTTGAGTGGATTAATCGCAAGGGGCCACCCATTATTTTACTCAAAATTGATGGAGCCAAAGCCAATCGAGAAGCTTCATTTTACGTTCAACTCGGTTGTCATCCTAACATTGTTCGAACCTTTGGACTTGTTCAGTGTAATCCTGGTTCAGTTATGCTTCTTCAAGAATGTGCTCCACATGGAGATCTCTCTGAACTATTGCGAGAAAATGGATTCAAACCGACAGAACGAGTTTTAAGAAAAATATTTCAGCAGATATGTGATGCTATGATTTGTCTCGTAGACAATGGAATTACTCATGGAGATTTAGCCTGTCGTAATGTTCTCGTTTTTCGTTTAAATCCCATTGAACCTAAAGAGAATTTAGTAAAATTAACCGATTTTGGTTTAACAAGAGGAAGTACAGTTTATTCAATGATCGATAGTCCATCAATGTCAACAATGACAATCATTCCCGTGCGTTACGCTGCTCCTGAAATTCTCCAAAATCCTGATAGAATAAGTTATTCTGAAAAGTCCGATGTTTATTCAATGGGCGTTCTGATGTGGGAAGCTTGCTCTTATGGTCAATTACCTTATTCCTCTTTACATAGTGATGATGATGTTAGACAACGAAAATTAAATGATGCCAGACTTCCACACCCAACTTCATGCAGTGATCAGCTGTGGACCATTATTACTGAGTGTTGGCAGCAAGAATCTTCGAAGCGTCCAACCTTTGAAGTTTTAAAAGAATCATTGCTGATGCTTGAGACTGAATCCACACACAGGTACATTAGAATTCACTTTATATTTCAAAGATAATAGAATGACTAATCTATCTTTAGCCGACAGCAAAGGTCATCTCCAATCGTGAATCGAGTTCCAGGCATTCTTTCATTCACTGTTTTTTGCCTTTTATTCCTATATTTTTTTAAGAACAACCATTGAATCAAGCTCCAGATGATATTGTTTACATTCCGTGCGAATATTGTAAAGCGCTAATTGATTTGTCTAATTGGTCTATTCACATCGTAAAGAGTTTATAAAGAATTGATTTAATCTATTTTTTCTATTGTAGGACACTTGTCGTGAAAATGAAGAAAATCGACTAGCAAATCTCGCACAGTATTTTTTTCTCTTTTTCTTGTCTGAAATGAACTGTTTCTAAAACTTATAGAATAATAAGCCAGGAACCTATTACGGCAAAATTTCCATGTGAATACTGTCAACAATTATGTTCAGCAGATGAACTTGAAACGCACGAGGTAAGTACAACTATGAGATAGTCTATCCTAACCGCTTATCATTATTGTTCAACAGATGAACTGTCGACAAAATCTTCACAATCAAGTGCAGACCATATCGAAGAATCAGTTATCTAATCAAGATTCAAGAGCCAATCACAACAAGCCAAATGCGATTTACGAATTAACCAGGCGTGATCTAGTCCATATGAGACCTAGTCACTTTCAACAAAGAAGCCCAACTCCATTTAATTTTGTTCAAACATCTTCAAGCAACTCGAATCTAAACCGTGTCCAGACACCACCTAGTTTCAATCAAGCATCTTTGGATAACTCGAATCACATGGGATTTCAGCTACCACCTAGTTTCAATCCAACATCTTCAAGTAACTCGAATCTAAACAGTGTCCAGACACCACCTAGTTTCAATCAAGCATCTTTGGACAACTCAAACCACATGGGATTTCAGCCACTACCTAGTTTCAGTCCAACATCTTCAAGCAACTCGAATCTAAACTGTTTTCAGCCACCAGCTGGTTTCAATCAAACATCTTCAAACAGATCGAATCGGCGAAGAATATCCCCATCACACAATTTGATTCAAACACCTTCGAACAATTCGAATCAAATGGGATTTCAGCCACCACCTAGCTTCATTCAAGCATCTTCAAGTAATTTGAGTCTAAACTGTGTCCAGACACCACCTAGTTTCAGTCAAGCACTCTTGGACAACTCGAACCACATGGGATTTCAGCTACCACCTAGTTTCAATCCAACATCTTCAAGCAACTCGAATCTATACCGTATCCAGACACCACCTAGTTTCAATCAAGCATCTTTGGACAACTCGAATCACATGGGATTTCAGCCACCACCTAGCTTCATTCAAACATCTTCAAGCAACTCGAATCTAAACCGCTTTCACCCATCACTCAGTTTCATTCAAACACCTTCGAACAACTTGAATCAAATGGGATTTCCACCACTACCTAGCTTCATTCAAACATCTTCAAGTAACTCAAGTCTAAACCGTGTCCAGACACCACCTAGCTTCAATCAAGCATCTTTGGACTACTCGAACCAAATGGGTTTTCATCTAGCACCTAGTTTCAAGCAAACGTCTTTAAACAGATCGAACCAACAGAGAACACCATCAGCATCTGATTCTTCCGAAACATCTTCCGAGGAATCGACTTAACGCAAAGTTGTTTGGATGATATTGTTGCTGATGTGTTCGGCATTCATGAATGTTTGAGATTTCATGTGTGCTTGTTTAGATTTTCCATTCTGTCTAAATAGCCATAAGATAATATTTTTCTTTGTAAATTTGTCAGATTAGGAAGTGATCACATGTCACGTTGCAATTTTTTCCAGTCCTATATTCCTCTTCAGGCTGGCGACATCATAGTCAGTTATCACTATTTTATGTAATTTAAAATTGTTTATCAAATCTCTATCTGGACGGATGAATTTATAGTTTCACATATGATACGAATTACCTGTATTGGTAATAATTAGTTGATTTTTATTGTAGTTACTTTGACCTTCAGCATTCTACTGTCAAGCAAATCAGTCAATCCCATGACGACGATTTGCATTTTAGTGTTTTTAATACTAAATATCTAAACGAAAGGCAAAGTACCGAAGATTTTGATTATTTTA
The DNA here is from genome assembly GCA_905250125.1 of Rotaria sordida. Taxonomy (NCBI): domain Eukaryota; kingdom Metazoa; phylum Rotifera; class Eurotatoria; order Philodinida; family Philodinidae; genus Rotaria; species Rotaria sordida. The sequence goes on from CAJNOL010001835.1 coordinate 31,768, forward strand.
GGACAGTATTGTGTTTTGTACTTCATTGAAAACAACACTACTTTGATAGAGCTTGTACAGTAAAAAAAACACTTTTATTTTTTGTTACGCCATTCATTTGGGGGTGGGTGTGAGTGTGGATGTGGTTGGAGTGAGTGTAGAGGCGGGACTTTATCTTTACTTTACTAGTAACTAGATATTTACTTAGTTACTAATAAATAGTAACTACATATTTATTTAGTTACTAGTAACTAGCAACTATATATTTACTTAGTTACCAGTAACTAACGAGGGAACCCCACCAACTGATTAAAAACTTTAAGGCTCATATTTCAGTCATAAGTAGGACTTAGTGAGACTAGAACAACCCTAAAAGGATTTTCCTCGTGGGCCTATTTTGTTGAGATATGAATGTTTCAAGTTTAGGACTAAAAATATAGAAAAATTGCTTCTTGTGCTCGTACTACAGCACTAACATATATTAAGAAGAAGGTTTGTATTTGAAAGGCTCGTAAATAAAACGTCGAGCTGTTGAAAGAATCATGTTGTATTGTTCATCTGATGGTCTGACTGCTATGTAAAAGAAGTACCAACTATTAATACTTCAATACAATAGGATTATTTAAGGTATATGTTTCATATGCCATCATACATACATGAATTATTCGCATCTGTTGTCACCTTCGCACGTCTTGTCATTCGTGCTTTATCTTTCGTTTGCATCAGACTGATATGTTTCTTGCTGGGTTTCATCCAGAGTCAGAACAAGAATAAAAGGCAGAAGAGAGTCTTGTATAGAAATATTACAAATTTCTTTCCGTGCTACAGCATGTTCTAACGATCCAACCGAATGTTTTAGTTTTTCTATTTGTATATTTTGGAAAATAAATTTTTCTTTGATATTAGTATTGTAATTCAAGGGTGTGGGATGTGGGTGTGTCAAAAGTAGAATAACATTCACACCGCACATCTACACTCACCCTCATCCACGTTCACACCATCACTCATCCACCTCCACCTCCACCTCCACATCCACATCCACATCCACATCCACATCCACATCCACATCCTCACACGCATAGACCTATACCCACACCTCCACCCACACTCACACTCATCCACACCCACACCCCACTCACACCCATACCCCACTCACACCCATACCCGCATCCAGTCCACACCCACGATGCACATTCAATAAAGATACTTTTCAACATCAATTCGTTTACTGCACTCTTGAATAATTGCAATCGTTCTGGAATGAATCGTATTCTTTACTTATTTTTTTTCGAAATGTCTGCCATTGTGCAATAAAATAAAGAGGACATAATCCATGAGACTGAGTGACTGTTTGCATAACCACATTTCAAATGGGGATAATGGAGTTGTGTTTTTGCGCATCATACTTTGTTGTTGATTACAAACTTTTTTCGTACTGCAAGTTCATTTTGAAGGAGAAACTGTTGAAAGGACGATGTTGTTGTTTTTCGTATTTAAAATAGAGTACGCTAGATGAAAGAGTCTTGTCCGATGGAACAAGAAGTTTAATATTGATTTTCATCAAAAGTGCATTCATGACAGTTTTCAATTGTTCTTCATGTCGACCGAATGATGAATAAGAACAATCTTGAATGTCAACTTCTGCTCTCAGAAGCGAGCAAGTTTCTTTTTCTTAAATCGATTGGTTGTCTTGCTGATGATTAAGAAAAAAATCGAGAGAAAGAGAGAATACTTTAAAAACGAAAAAGTAATTTTTTTGTTTCGATTGAAGAAAAAACACGATGGCTATAAAAAGCCAGAGAAAAAACCGTGTGCACCGAGTAACAAAAGTTGAATTTTTTATTTCGTCCGTTCATTGATCTTCTCGCTGTTATTTCACGAATCCATTTTGTAACAGCAGTGTTCAGACTTCCGAAAAAGGAAATTTTGGAAGTTTCGGAAATTTCAAGCACTTGTGTTTTAAATTGTTTGGTATTTCCCAAAATTATATAATTTCCGAAATTTCTGAAATTTCCAAAATTCTATACGTAGCGAAATTTCCGAAATTACAGAAGTTTCTAAAACTTCTAAAATTTCTAATATTTCCAAAAGATTTTCATGTGCTCTGCTATGTAGTTATCGAGTTGATGGAAGCTTCGGAAATTTCTGTAATTTCCTTTTTTGGAAATCTGAACATACCTCTTTTGTAAGGTAAGATTTATTTTTCATTTGTGCAATATTATAATAAGTGATGGGTGTAGGTGTGGGTGTGAGTTCCAGTGTTTTGTATACTCACACCCACACCACCCACACCCACACCACCCACACCCACACCCACACTCCACACCCACACCCACACTCCACACCCACACCCACACTCCACACCCACACCCCACATCCACGCATCCAAACCCCAAACCTCAAACCCACACCGACACCCCACACCCACACCCACACCCACACCCACACCCACACCCACACCCACACCCACACCCATACCCACACCCATATCGACCAACATCCACCCGCCCACATCCACACCCACACCACCCACCCACACTCACATTACCCACCCACATCCACACCCACACCACCCACCCACACTCACATTACCCACCCACACCCACACCCGCCAAAAGGTTCCTTTAGAAACGGAGAAAATTATCTTCGCATAACTGATGATTTTATTCAATCCAAAAGTGAGGATCGAATCATTTGTAGATTGGCTTCAATCGATCGAATCATCGATGGAACAACAATTCAACTTGATTCAGACGAATGTTTACAAGCAGACATGATTGTATGCGCCATCGGTTGCATTCAACAATTTCCATTTCTATCTGAAAAATTTTGGCGACTACTGGGTCTGAAAACAAACCTTCCAACATCGGACAATGATGGCGATCTTGATCTTTACCGGCGAGTTGTACCGGTTGGAATACCTAATATTGCGTTTCGTTGGTTTTACTGCCAACGGCAATCAATGGTTACTAACTGAAGTATCTAGCCATTGGATTTGTGACTATTTTCTCGGTCGAATTAGTTTTCCAAGAAATGCATGATGAGATACAAACGACACGATCATTTATTCGTAAACAATTCAATCGCACATCGTTCTATCTTCAATATTATTGGTCAGAACCCATTGAAATTTATTTGAAGGATATGGGCCTGTCTTTACATAGAACAAATAATTGGATATCAGAATATTTTGGTCTTTATCGATCTGCACTATTCAAAACTATACATGAAGAACGTCGAGCTAGAGATAAATGATATCATCATCATCAGTGGTATTTAGGCTTTGGTCATACAATTATATTTTTGATTATTTTAATTTTTCAGTTTCTCTTCTTCATTATGTGACAATAAAAATTACAAATCAATAAGGGAGAAGCCGGCGGTCGTGTCTGGCCAATTGAGACGCGTACTTTCCATATGCTTTTAGTGGATAGAATATTTTTTGCATTGTCTAAAATAAAATAGGAAAAGTCACTTACAACGTTGTGTCTTTTCAGCTGAGAAGAAAACCATATACAGAGGAAATTTCAAATTTACCTTACTTTACTATTGTGAAGTACGCTGGCCAGCTACTCTCCACCATTCTCGCCGATTGGATTATCAGAAAGATGCAGATACTGTAACGTCTATTTCAAATAATGAGAATGGATAGTTTAAATTATAGAGCACACTTGAAATAGATCCTCAAACAAATAGCTTACTTGATTAACTTTTATTGCATCAGCTAAATATTGTGCTCCTACGTCAGTGATCTGATTTTGATCCAAATCCAGTACACATAGTGACTACAAAAAAGAGCAATAGAACGAACAATGTAGTCATTGACCTACCGTGTTCACTTTGAGAGCTTCGGCAAGATATTGTGCACCTATATCACCGATTTTATTGTCAGCTAAAACCAATTTGTATAATTTCTATAGGAAAAACACTGAACGTAATTATACATTGCCAAACAAACTTACTTTGTGAACTTTTAGCCCGTTGGCTATACCTTCAGCTCCAACATCACCAATATCATTTCCATGAAGATATAATACCCCAAGAGTCTGCAGGTAAAAATATGATATCGATAATTACATTGGGTAAGCGTACTTTGTTGAGTGCGAGCCCTTCACCAATGAACTGAGCGCCAATGTGTCCGATTCCGTTGCGTTCAAGGCGCAACGATCCAAGAGTCTAAAAAAACAACTATTTATGAATATTCTTGTTCATAGGCTTACTTACTTCATTTATTTTCAATGCATCTGCCATGTGTCGTGCACCCTCATCACCGAGTTGATTTTCACCCATCAACAAATGAGTAAGAAACTATGAAAACGACAAGAACTTTTGATTTGGCTAACCAAGTAGAAAACATTGCTTACTTTGTTTTCTTTTAAGCCATCTGCAAGATATTTTGCTCCACTAGGTCCAATTCGATCACTGTATAGATTCAACTGTGTGACACTCTATTTCAAAAACAGAATCGTCAATTTCAGATCATGTTTCATGTTTGATACGATTGCTATTCAGCATAAAATTGTACGGTTGAAAGAATCATTTCCTACTTACGTGACAGATTTTTAATTGATCGCCTATCGTTCGCATATCATCATCATCGAACATATTACAATGTAAGCCGAGCCCGGAGCATTGTCTTGTGTTAGAAAATACCTCTGCAAAGTCTATGGTCTTTTTCTTTGGAACTTGCACTTCGGTATAATCAGCCTGATCGGTCATTTCCTTTAATAAATCAATATTTAACATATAATTTGTGAATTTTCTAAATTTCTAACTTGGCTTTACTAAATACAACAGAAACAAATGCTAATCAACTAGGAAAAATATCAATAACTGGTAGACGTTGATCTACATTAAATAAATCACATTTTAGTAAATATTTTCCATAGCAAAATTCCATTCAATTCAAAACCTCTTTTACCCACAGGAAACGTACAAGAACAATGTTAAATTACAAGTGCTTGGAAAGTCTGAAAGATAACAGCTTTTATACACCTAAAGTTCCTTATCTCGAAGGCTGTTTACGAAATAATACTGATATCATGATGAAATTAAATTTATTTGGATAAGACCCTGCGTCTTTCATATGCAAACATGAGTATACAAGAAGCGAAAAGCGCATGTTAATATTGACACAAAATAGTACCTATCAACAGATAATGATGCATTTTCCAATTTCAAAATACACCACTGAGTGTATTGATGACCTAGACATGGTCAAGGCCATATATTATACGACAATTAGCTCACATGGGTCTGATATTCCATATGAAAACATTGCTTCAACATTTCAACGAATTTTATTTCTTTTGTATCATAATTAGAAATGGCATAATGCCAAAATACTCGTTGCGTATTTAAGTCCACTAAACCTGTGTGTACAAAATTTAAAACATTCAAAGATTTTAGCTAAAACCATTTTGGTTTTGAACAGCAGCACATTTTGTGACTCGGGGGTGCTAGCTGAAGTATCTAGCCATTTGATTTCAGATTGTTTTCTTACTACATTTGCTATTATTGATTGGAACTAATGGAAATTTCTTTGAAGGATATGGGCTTGACTTTGCATAGAACAAATAGTTCGATAAGCAGAGAAAGACTCTTTTACTGTATTCAAAGTACAAAAAAGCGAACAAGAAGTCAAAAAAGAGAAAACAGACGATCTAGTTGGATTGATTTACGCCGGAGATGTGCAAAAGCGGTGAACGGTAGTAATACTTTTTCAATTGTCTAAAGATAAATATCTTGGATGTGGGTGTGGGTGGGGTATGAATGTGAGTGTGGATATAGGTGTCGATGTGAGTTTTCATTTTCTGTGTACCCACACCATTTTTATTATTCTATGCCACCTCAATCAAATGTGACACACTTCTCAGTGGATACAGGGCAGATCAACATTGTCAGTTGAAGAAAAATGGTCTCAAATTAAAAATTGAATATCTCAATGACGATTTGAGCTATCGAAGTGCGCTTGGTGGCGAAAAATTCACCAATTGGTACACTTTTGAAATATGTATGTGAAATCAAAATTCGAAAAAATCGATTGAGCAGCATAGATTGTGGCTTAAGTGAAATGGCTCTTATGAAAAAGCCTTTTTTTTCAAATAATTTACGGAGGAAATAATGAATTTAATTTTTGAATTTCTAACCAAATTTTTTCACATCATAGCTTTAAAGTTATTTGATCTGGTTCTACATTTTCTAGATTTTAATACTCGATCAGAATCAACTTCTAAACCGAGTGTGGATGTTTGTGTGAATGACTGAGTTTGGTCCACGCTCATTAAAATAAAAATTTATTGTTAACAAATATAAAAGAATTGATTATCTCGATTATTTTACATAAGATACAACAAGTCTGAGACAAAAAAAGATATCAATTCATTTGAATAATACTAGTCATTTAGAAAAAAAATTATTTATAAATAATAAGATATTCTGCATATGCTTAATCATCCCGATATGTAACAAATATATGATCTCCATCAGTAGTAGAATCAAAACCCAGAAGTGGTATTTTCATGTTAGTATTTCCTCGAGTACGATTACTCACTATTACACTGACTACAAACATATACCTTTCACCATTTTGTGTACTTGGCTTAGCATAACTATGACTATAGGAAGCGTTTGCTGAAAAATAAGCTCCGTGTCCGTATACAGTGCCCACAAATAAATTCATTTTATTTTTATGAATAATTCACAAAGCAAACGTGAACTAACCGTTAACTCCAGAAAATGATCGATTAAGGGTGTGGGTGTGGGTGTAGATATGGGTGTCATCGAACACTTCTTCTATACCCACAACCATACCCACCCACACCCACACCCAGATCCAGATCCACACCCCACACCCCACACCCAGACTCAGACCCACACCCCACACACCCAGATCCAGACCCAGATCCACACCCCACACCCCACACCCCACAAACCCAGACCCACCCACACACCCAGACCCATACGCACACGCACACCCACACCCATACCTACATCCACATCCATACCCACACACTCACACCGCCGATAATAACGCAAAACGTCTCCTGTCCTTTCTACAAAATTTGATAATATTATTAAAACATATTGTCCTATTCATTGAGATGAAAGCAGCCCCTTTTTTCACAGTTGTATGAAAGGATACTGTGCGAAGCACACTCATACGTTAAGTGCGTAACTAATAGAAAAACGAATTGTAAAATAACTCATTAGCTTCATACTTTTTATTTACCATCCAATAAAAAAGCATGACTTTTCTTATCATAGTTAAGCAAAGTATGTTTTTCATTATGGAGCAAGTAAAATTTGATATTAAGTATGTAGCATATATGATGACTTACCCAGCACACATGCTAACGAAATCTTTGATTCTTCGTTAATTGGTCTGATGTAGAATTGGATGTAGGAATTCAAAGAAGAAGACAGTGGAAAACTGATTGAATGACTCAGAAAAGATTGTTCTTGAATCACATTTTGTTCTTTTTCTTCGATGACGAATAAACATCGAGTTTAATTATCATTTTTAATAGCAGGTAGTCGTAAATATGTCACGACTAGATAAGTGAATGAGAAAACAACACAGCTCTATAATAATTACTCATCGAATATGTAAATACATATAAGTATGTACTTTTCTAGTTTGTACGTTGACAGAATCTTTTAAAAACTAAGCATAATTCAACTGCAATTGAGTCCTGACTTTTATTATGTAATAAAACTATGTTTATTGCAAAAATTATAATTTGTTTCTTTTGTTTATTTTATAGCAAACAATTAGATTTCTATTGTGAACGAATATCATAACAAGAGTCCAATGAGTGTTCATATCGTATCATACAATCTATTAGTACCAGTTCTTGCTGAAAAACCAAAATACTTTTATAAATGCAATCCAAAATATATCGATAGAAATTATCGATTGCACTTGATTCAATCTGAATTGCAGCGAGAAATGACTCATCACACAAATACAATAATTTGTTTACAAGAACTTTGTCGGACAACGGTACCGTTACTTAAACAGTTTTTTCATCAACGAAATTACACATTGATTCATAAACACTACGGCGAAAAATTTAATGACTATATGGGTGTTGGTATCGCTATACCAAAGTCTATGAAGCCGAGTTCCGTCACGTTTATCAAGATTGGTGATAAAATAAGAGCTCAGTTAAGTCTGAGAGGAACAGATAGTTCGGCAAGACGGAATAGACATCATCAACATCCAAGAGACGAATCTTTGCATGCATCGTCTGATTCTTGGGGTATTGCCATGAATAAAAAAAACATATTGATATTCTTACAAGTTGTAATTCATGGAATTCTATTATGCATCGGTACATATCACATGCCTTGTATGTACAAAAATCCTGATGTCATGTTCATACATGCATCAATGGTAAAAGATCTAATTTTTGGATTAGCAAATGGACATAATATGATTTTAGCAGGTGACTTCAATATGCAACCTATTGACAGTTATTATCGTGCAATTACTGAACGTGGTTACGCCTATCGTCATCTACCAAAATCAAATATATATGAAGTTCGTTATCGACCTGATGCTAAACATGTATTAAGAAGTGCCTATATGGAAAAAAATGGAGCTGAACCGCTTTTTACAACGTTTTCGTCCACTCCAGATAGTCCTGACTTTTGCACCACTATGGACTACATATTTTTTCATGGTCGTCTTGTAGTAGATAAAGTGCTACGATTGCCAGATTATATAACGAGTGAATCTTATCCTGATGCAACACATCCTTCTGATCATTTGATGATCGCAGCCACATTTCGATTCACCTGAACAGAGCTGTGCATAGCTTTCGTCTTCTCTACTTCGTAGACAACGATCAACTGTTGCATATTTTTAGAGCACCGGCAAAAAGTCATTTTTTTTTATTGAAAACTTGATATAAATATAAAACAGACACAAGAATTCCCATCGCTACTCAAGAAAAAGACAAAGAGGTTGAGGGTGAGTGCAGTTGGCTGAGATACGGAGTTTGCTTCTGCTGAAGGACTCATCAGAGACTGTAACTTGGTAATAGTGAGCTCTTTCAAAATGATTTTACTGTATCCAAAAGAAAATTTTCTATCAGAGAAGAATTCAAAAGGTTGAAGAAAAGGAAGTGAATCAGTGATCGGTAAACAACACTGTATTGCGTAGGTAAAGAAAAAAAAGTACGTACTTTCTATTATACTAAAGCCATCTGAAGTGTTTGCGAGAAAAAAAAGTACATTTCGAAGATTGGTCGTGACACACCAAGTCGAAGAACCTATATACATAAATCGCAACTGTTTTATTTGCGACATTATATTTCAAACATAAGCATTAGTTTGGACATTGACTGTGAGAGCAGCAATGACAAAATTCGAAACAGTGATTATACCTTGGAGAGATATTGAATACATCATCGAACGACTGGAAAAGCATGAAAAAATGACTGATGAAGAAGCTGTAAAATATGTTTAAGAACTGGCTCATTTTTATTCTGCAATCAAATATGGAAAGAGAGGATGTCCATCAGATATGGTTGACAAAGCTTGGCATGCGCATATTCTTAATACTCCAATATATATGGAATTCACACAAGCCGCATTCGGTAGATTCATTCATCATATACCTTACTGATCGGGTCATCAAAGTGATGAAACTGAAGATGATATTTATGAATATTCAATAAATCAGTTCGGAGCTAATCATGTAAATATCGCCATACGGAATCGAGAAGAGGCAAACTGCGCTTTCAGCGAACATTCTAGCGATGCACCACGCTCGAAATATTGCCAAAACAACATTCGTTCACGCCGAAATTGTTATTCAGTAAAGTAAACTTTTGAAGATGCGCTTCGGCTATTACTTGAATGCAAGACATTTTCTTTCCTACTACTTCTTTTCACACATAATATTCTCATTAAAAACATGATTTGTCTAAAAATGTAATGAGATTACAATCTTGATCATTCTGAAAATTAACAGTCACTCAAGTGCGAGATTTATGAGTTTTGTACGTATACGTAGGTGGTTAGGAAGTGTTCTTCTCGACAGTGCGGAATTTGAACCACTTATGAACTATTCACTATGAGAAAAATACCTACAATACATCAGAGAAATTCTTTATAGCCTGAGTGCATTGTGGTTATCATAAAAATATTAATACCCACTAGAACTGTGTAGATCAGAGTGAAATGATAGAGATATTATTATATCGATTTCCACGTCTATCTTCTGCGAAAAAGAAGGTTAAAAACGGAAAATGTTGGGTATGGATGTGGGTGTGGGTGTGAATATTATTATTCTATTAGACAAAAGTATCCTCTCACAACACACACACCCACACCCTCTTAGGAAATCTCGACAACGAGTCATACCTGCAGTGATAGAAATACATACATCAAATCATCGAAGACGACAACGTTTAGAATTGAAACGTAACAAGATTATCATCGTAGAAGTGATTTTGAATATCTTAGTTTGTTCATTACGTCTTGGCTCATATAGCTACAATGTCATCTGCACAGCGGTCTCGGTAGTAACAGTGAATGATCGTGCCGCAACAATGTTTGCTTTAGCAATAGGTGGTTCATTGTATTTTTTAATTTTGCTGTACCATTCTATGCATCAATGCTCACCAGTAAATTCTTTCGTAATGCATTTTATGAAAGAATTCTTTTCTTCTATCAGTACTATGTGAGACAATTGATACAAAGAAATTTATTGCAGTAACTAATACCATTATGAATGAATTAGATGAGCATTAATAACTTTATTTTTCGTTGAATTTTATTCTTTTTCTTTTTTCGCTTTTTTCCTATTCGACATTTTTGTTTTTGATATTTTCCACCAAACCCAATATATCTATACTGGGTATGAATGTGGGTTAAACAAAGGAGAAGATAACTACCCCACCCTCAAGAAATTTTCTATAACCAATTTACTAGAATTACTATCTTTGTCTCAAAATAGAAGTCATATTCAAAAGTGTCATATTATGCGCCAAAAAAAATCATCCATTTATTCAAACAGAAATAAACTAAATCATTGAATACAAAAAAAAATGAATAGTTACTGATTATTCTGTGTAAGCTTTTGTTCGACAATAACCCATCGTTTTGTAATTATTTCAGCAACTTTGTCATTGTTTAGTCGTGTAGCATCCAGAGGAAAGTCACTTTCTTTAAGATCTAATTTCTCCATATCATAATCACTGAGCTTGACGAAAAGGAATTGTAGAGGGTCATTATTCTTTCCTGCCGGACTATACTTGTTAAATATTTCTCGCCATTCCATCATGCAGTGATCTGATTCTATATATGACGATGATAAAAAGACAACAGCCAAATGTGCTCGATTATAAATAGTGCATACATATTTTCGACCGTCAAGTCGACAAATTTCATGTTGAAAATCTTGATCGATAAAAACAGGATGAGGACATTCAGGTGTCTTTACACTATCCTTTACTTTTTCAGTAATTTCAAAAACACGTTCTCGATCATCTGATGAGTACGAAATTGCTATTTTCATGGGCTCTTCTGTTACACACACAGGTGTTCGTTTAATTGGTACAACTGTAATCGATGATGGTGAAGATGTGGTTGTCACTACAATGTGGGACAGATATATAAATCAAATATATACATAGAAATAATATTGAAATATTACCTGTTGTTACTGGAACAGGTCCGCAAGTTTGATGAGTGTCAATAGCGTTTCTGCTAACAAATGTTGCATCGACTCCTTCTGTTATTTAAAATAAAAACAAAACACTGTTGTTCACAACTAAATGTTTGTAAAATTTGTCTACCTTCAGCAAGAGATCTCCGGATATTTCTCATGTCGTCGTCAGATACTTGGTTACTAAAACTCGATGCGGTATCTGGAACAGGATCTTGCTCATCAATGTGTTCATTATTCATTTCTTCTTTATTGTTCGAAATCGGTTCACATATAGATTCTAAATATAGATAAGTTCAATCATTTGTACAATTTACTTCGTATAGATTGGTAAAAATATCTATTTGTTTTCTTTGCTGATAAAAATTCAACTGACCTTTCATCTTGGTTGTGGTCGAATTGTTATTGTTCGTTAATACATCAGGATTAACATCATCATTGTTCGTACTTGACAATATCGTGCATGTTTGTGATGATGAAGAAGTAGTGATTACATTGTCTGTTGTTTCCAAATTAGAACTAATTAATTTCGTAGCAAGAACAAGTACAATCGCACAAACAAATACACTGGAATTTGATAGTATCCAAATAATAATAAGTAGAGTAAGTATAAGAAATGTAGGGAAATCTTTATTATTCTGATTATTCCGTCTCTTTTGGGTTTTGTCTTGAAAATTAAGCAGATTCATAGTATTGTCAGCCATAATGTAAAGAAGATTTTGATATTGTTCTAAAAATATACATATGTATAATGAAAACTTATCTTAATAATAAGTACGTTGTAATATACCTTCTATTATACCAAAAATAAGATGAATGTTTTATGTAATATTCAAATGAATAAAAAGCATGCTTTATATGTAGTTGATACGTTGTGATGAAATTACTTTCATTTTCTAGGCAAGAAATTTCCATTTATGCATTCAACGATATGCATTTCTATTAAATATTCTTTCATAGAAAGAAAAAAACTCAGACAAAAACAAGTGAAGTTTAATTTACGGCTTTAATCATGGGACAGAATTGTTTTATTCTTTTTCTATCATCAAATAAAACGGCGCACAGCATTTCTTTTCTTGACTTCTTAAGATAATATTTAACAACATGTTGTAATCATGTTGACGAAAAAACCCGAATAAATCAAAACTAGTAAAGAATTCATCAAATGAAAAGCATGTTTAAAAGTTGTGTGAAGAATCCAATAAGAAATGAAATACTCTGATTTGAATATTATTTCGACTGATATCGACACCTTCTAGATTTTAACATAGTATATTAAATTGAATAATTGTATTATAGATGATCAATTTGAGTATCTCACTATTTGTGTATTTCTGATGAATTTTGCGTTTTTATATCTGAAACATATATTGAGATTACAATTTGCCTGTCCAACATAAGAGTTATTTCTCCATAAAAGAAGTGCAAATATTTGATCTTTACTTTTTGTTTTTCATACCCGACGTGAAATATCATGTATCAATAAGAACACACTCAGACAAATAAAAATAACTAAAGTCTTATGTTCTTCAACGCATTTAAATCCAACAAAAGCTGAACGTGATATGATAAATCGTATGAAACTGAAAAGAATGAATAGATATAATCTTAAGGGTGCGAGTATGAAATGCAAGTGTAAGGCTGCACAAAAGACACCTTCACTCTATATGCTGCAATGACTCATAGGTATTGTCGTCAATGTGTAATGACAGGTTATCTTTTTCATGTGTATCGTGTTTAGATAAAAGATTTGTTCGTGGGTATTTTATTATTTGCAATGCTTGGATTTTACATCCCAAGTAAAATAGTCAGGTACGAGATGAGAGTGTGGGTGTGGGGTGTGGGTGTGGGTATGGGTGTAGGTGAGTGTGGGGTGTGGGTGTAGGTGAGTGTGAGTGTGTGTGAATATTATTCTTCTATTAGACAAAAATACCCCCTCGCACTGCACACCCCGGATCCACACCCACACCCTCCCATCCACCCACACGCACACCCAGAAGATTTTCAATCTCATAGGTTTCCGAACATTCGAAAACCGTTCGCTTTTTTGAGAATACTAATTTCGATGCCCTCAAAGTATTCTGGATTACCCTTATTTTTGTATTGAAAACCTCATTAGTATTTTAGGAAAATCATATCACGAAAAAAGTTGATTTGAAATCCGAAATTGATGAAAATTTGTAGAATAAGCCTCAAAATTAGCAAAAAGGCGTAAAAGCGTAGCGAGTACCAATTTGCATCCAGCATGTGTAGAAAAAAATTAGCATAAGCAAGCCAAATTCGGCTTTGACATGGGACAAAGTCTTTGTTTTTCCTGCAGCACCACACTGGGAGTACTCGACATGTTCTATTACATAGAATTTAGACTACGTTGTGTGACGATGAGTCTGTATCAAAAACTACTGTTTCTCGGTTAATATCACGACTGAAACAAAATCAGTCATATTCTCTCATGAAAAAGTTTTTATTCTGTTGTATTATTTGCGAGATTTACATAAAAGTTTTTTCACAAAAAATGGATTATTCAATACATAATTCTGATGGCCACCATTCTAATACCAAGAACACATGAACTGCTAAGTGTCGTCAAGTTGTATTGGAATGACAGCATCACCCTCAAACGTAAAACCAACACAGTTTTGAGGAAATACTGTTGAGAACGGAAATGGCGCGTTCGAAGCGCTTCTCGCATATGTTCGCAAAAAATAGAAAACATAAGCCTGATCAATATGAAGTCGGTCGAAACTTGGATGAAGTTGTTGAATATCGTTGATAATTGATAGGTTATGCTTAGGCAAGCTTAAACTAAAGTCGCAATCTAATCGCTGCAATTTAGGCAAACGTTGAACAATCATGGCGAATGTTTCTAATACATTATAGTCGTAAAGAGATCCATAGAGCAGGATTAAGCGTTCTACATTGGGTACCAGAGCCAGTACGTTGTCAAGGTCAGTGCCAACATCTCGTCTGCCCTTCAATATCACATCGAGTCGTCGTAGATTCGGATAAGTGACGCCATTTGAGTTGCTAGGAGGAGCAAGATATGCCTGCCTTAAATACGATGGTGACCGACTATAGTTGATTGTAACTCCCCAAGAACCGTGGATACCAAGCGATTTTAAATTGGGACAGGCAATCAGAACGCATTCAAACGTTTCTGGATCATCCAGGGCTAAACAAACTGCTACCAAAGCAGGCGAACCAAGCCAATTCGATGACGACTCGACCGAACCCAAATAACATCGTTTAAGAGATGGGAAAACGTTAGAGAAAATCAGTTCATAGAGCACCGGGTGGACGTTGGCGCTACTAGACAGACGTAACTGTTCAAGGTGAACTAATCTCTCAACAGGATAAAACTGAGCCAGCACTTGCTCGGCGCTTGGCCAATTAACTCTCAGATACAGACTACATGCTCGCGGCAGAAAGAATTCCGCGCAGGGGTCTGTTAGCTCGTCTGTATCAACCACCAAAAGTTTAGGGATCGCACAAGAAGACAGCAGAGTGTCGAAACGTTGGTTTAATCCGTAAAAGCTATAGAAAAGACTGATAGGATCGGAAAAGTATGAGAAAATATCACTGAGGATTTCGCTTGGTAGATCTTCTAAACTTGAGGATATGATATAGTCACTCATTCTTTTTGACGAAACAAAGAAATCGCAGTTTGTTCTTGACTCTTGCACAACTAAATTTCATAAGCAGAAAGAAAGTAACTAAACAAATATTGACTATGCCTTATCAACAATCTGTCGTGACTAAATATCACGTATTGCTGTAGAACACATCGAACGAATAAAAAAAAATATATGTCTAAAAGTCACTCTCTCATCTTGCAAGCAAGATATCCATATATTCCGTTGTTGGCAACAGGTCTTAATGTGAGCGCGAAAAGGGCAAGATTCAATGAGAAAAAATAAATGAAATATATTGCGAAGAACGGAAGTAAGAACGAAACGTGCGAAACAGATTTTACGGAGAGTAACATTCAACAACCATATTTACTAACACAAAACTATTACGTGTTTATTATATACAGTGTTAACTGCTATAAAACTGCTTTTTGAAGATTTTTGGAGAAACTTTTAATAAATACAATGTCGTTCAAAAAGAATAAATTAATCTTTCTTAAATCTCTAATGACGAGTGGCCCATACATGTATTATTCTTTTCCTTTCTTACCTAAACGACTATAATAAATTAGGATAAACGATTCAAGTAGAAGGAATCATAATACTGCCTCGATGCGATTGATCTTGGACCGTTCGAAATGAAATTCAAGTTACATAATAAAGAAAATCAAGTGATTGTTTTGTTTTCTTTAAATTTATAAAAAGATTTTCTCTGATCTATTTAATGAAGTAAATGGTTCTAATAACTGATTTGATGATATGTCTTCTTCGCATCGGATCTTTTCTTAGCTACAATTGATAGTCCATTTCGCATGAACAAGATTTTAATACATAAAAAATAATTCTGAATTAATTGAATTTTCAAATTCTAAATATTCAATTATTACATCATTCCCTATTGTTTTCAGAAAATTCTAAAAACACCTTCATCAATAGAAACTAAATTCATTGTTAATGTAGACAAATATCGTAAATAGAACAAACTATATGTAAACCATAGTTCAATATATTTTGATTTTCGATATGACGGAATTCCTTTAACTGTTTTCAAATCATCGATATCAAGCTCTGTTGATTTAATTAAAGATGAAATCATATATAATACGAAATGAAAATAAGAATTTAATTAATTAAAATCTATAGATAATCAGATAAAAGAAACAGGACTGTATCACTTGTATTCTGCACTTTCAACTTCCGAGTTTTCTATCTCTCTAACGTAAATGCAATGAAAGTACAAAGATCATGAAGCAAATACTCTTTTTCCTTTCCGTCCACTGCGAAATAATAAGAGCAATGATTGCTGACCGATGTTGTATTTTTTAGTGAGGTAGGAAAGTTCATGCAAAATAGATCATCATATTCACACCATGTAAATAGTAGTGAAGAGAAACAATCCTCATTTATCTAACTACAATGAACTTCAATAAATTGACTACCGATTCAAATTCAGTAAATTTAATATAGAGATTGATAAATTAAGATTTGTTGTACTTAACAAATTCAATGCAGGGCGATGGAAAAATTCGTTTGTTATTAAAAAATTTGTCAAATGAATGAGAAGAAACATTAAAACGTAATGATACAATCATTTGTCAATATAAAACAGCATCAAACGAAACTATGAAATTATTAATCAGAATAACACAGGATGATGAAATTATTCGTCAAAACAAGAAAAAAATTAAGGAAAAGGGTGTAGGTGAGGTGGGTGTGGGTGTGGGTTCGGGTGTCTCTCCTTCCTACACCACACCCAACACGCACACCCACACCCGCACACCCAGCCGCCCCACCCACACCCACACTCACACCCACCCCCACCCACACTCACACCCACCCACACCCACACCCACACCCACACCCCACACCCACACCCACACCCCACACCCACACCCACACCCACACCCACACCCACACCCACACCCCACCCACCCACACACCCCACACCCCACACCCACACCCACACCCCACCCACACCCTGAACACTCTTTGATGGACAAATCGTTTTCGTGTTGGGTGTTAGTGTGGATTTAGATGAAACGAATACCTACACCCTCAATTTTACGCTTTTCGATTTTCGGATATAGTGCGTCTTGAATTTCTACTGCTTTTTTTCGCTAATTCTTCGTCTTGTTCCATACGCTCTAGTACATTCAAAGTTATTGTCCTTAAAATAACATATGTATATGCCAACTTTTCCCACTCATTTAAAATCTAATAATTTATCCACGTTGTATTGACTAATGATGAATCGAACTTGTCGGATAAGATGCATTTGTTTGATAAAATTAATTGTTATCATCAAAGAACATAACTGATAATGTCGCAAGCAACTCCTAATTGAAGAGAACGAACAGCTGCCTATACCAAGAAGAAAATAGTTAAATGAAAGTTTCATGCAGAATAACATATGATCTGTATATGCTTCTGAATGAGAACAATCCAATGTGAGACAATGAGCTTTAAGTCGTTCGATTGAACTCTTTCGTTTCATGACAATAGCATTCAAAAAATGAAGATTAGCTTCATTGTCATACCAAAGGGAAAGACACATTAATTTAGGAAAACATGTTTCAAAATTGTTTATTGAATCGAATTTTTGAAAGTTAACGTTTCAATGTGATAATACTGATTGTTTTGTGTACGATGTAGTATTCAGACGTAACGAAACAATTTGTTCAGCATTGAATTTTCGAAGAATCATCTTAATAAATGCATCAGAAGATTGACAAATCTCTACTTTTCTTTCATATTGATGTAGTCTAGGAAGAATATTAGTGGAAAACAGATTGATTATATCGTTTAATGTTAGATATATCAGTAATTCAAAAACATAATATCCCAACAAAGATGAATCTTGGGAATAATGAGATCAAATGGCTGAAATGAAATGAATAATAAAAAAAAACTTCTTTATAGTTTATTCAATTTCTGAGAAATATTCTTGTTTGAAAATTCAATCAGATTGGATAAATAACTCAAACAAAAACTTACTAGAGTTCATTCATTATCATCAAATTCTTCTTTGAATATAAGCAATTCATAGAGTACATTTTCTCGACTAAATTTCTCTTGAGTTTGTAGCAAAGTATCATCTTCCAACAATGTTTTGATCTAATATTCGGATACGAACGAATCACATTGTCTTTCAACAACTAGTCGCATACTTCCGATGAGCATAGGATACTGTCTGTTTCATGTCAAAGTTGAGAGAGAGTGTAGGTGGGTGGGTGAGAATATTGATTTCTTCCACACCCACATCCTTCGACAGCACGTATTTGTTTAAGAAGAGATCAATAGGGTGGGTGTGGGTGTGGGTTTGGGTATGAGTGTAGGTGTGGGTGCGCGTGTGGACTGAAGTTTCACAAGCACCTTCACCCACACTCACGCTACCCATCCACACCCCATATACACTCACACCATCCACCCACACACCCACACTCTCGAGAGATGATATATGATCTTGATTATTGACGTTTTGAATAATTAATTCTAGTAGTGGTTTAGGGTGGGTGTGGGTGTAGCATGACTAAAACACCCACACCCACATCGATACTCACACTCACACCCTCAATGCGTTACTTATCAGTTGTCTTTGTTTATCTGAAATAACAAAGAAGAAAAGGATACCAGCTAGATAATGTTTGAAAAGATGTTGTTACTCATCTTTATCTCCCTTTTTTATCAGTTGCATAGTGTATATCAGAGATGTGCGGTCCACGGTGTTCACTCCGCGGGCCCCGCGGGGCCACGTGACGACGGGTGGGCGGGGAAGAAAAATTTAATTAAACGCGGGATTAACGGGGCATGGGTATTTTCCGGCACACGGACGGGCGGGGCGGGGAATAATTATTTTAAATGACACGGGTCTCGGGCGGAGCGGGTATGAAATACACGGGTTCGGGCGGGTAAACATTTTTTTTCGGGTGTGATGAAAGATCGTCAAAACTTATCACGGGATGTCCTTAGTATAGGTAGGTATGTAGTACAAAGTACATATTGATTGGTTCATTACTTTCATCCTATTATATACAAGATTGTCTACCATTTGTTTGTTTCTTTCTTTATCGTCTGTCATACGCAACTTCTATTATCAATTTATATTAAGTGAATAACTGGATTAAAACTTATTTTATATTTAGAATTATCGTTTGAATTTTTTTGTGAATTACTACTTAGGTCTGACCAAAAGTTCTGACAACATCATATAAAAATATAAAGATAAGGAGGTATTTTTAATTTTATTTAATCAAATATTGAGGACAGTTGCCATGATTATTTATACCAAGTTTGATCCTTTCCAACGATTAGTTAAAAGTTTTTTGAAGTTTTTTCGAAAAAATTTTTAGGTATCATGGATACCGCATGAGCTAATCATATTTCATTTATTGTGAAAAGTTAGCAAAATCTTGTTCGATCATATCTGTTGCATTCTAGTACTGCTAGTGATGAGATATAGATTTATTTTAGATAGGTTAGTCATAAGTTATCCGATGCTGGCTGACTTATTGAAGATGAATCGTCAAAGACTATTGTTCATGAATAAAGATTTTAGAAAATGCTTTGTTTGGTATATTCTTTAAATCAAATACTCCTGAATGTAGATAAAGGCAAGACTGTAAGTCACAAGTATTATACTGAAAACTCTCCAAAACATTTTATTAATGAAATATGGAAACAAACAGAGACATCAGGTTCAAAATGTACAAAATTGATTGACGGTCATCGTTGACTTCATACTCATCTAATGTTATTAATTGCATGACAGAAGAAGGCATCAATATGATATCATATCTATCATATTCGCCAGGCCTGATACTATGTAACTTTTCGCTAACTAATTCTATTAAATGTAGTTTAACTGATTAAATAAATGAAACATGATAAGCCCATGCGATATCTAAAAATTTTTTCGAAAAAAACTTTTAACAAATTGTTGGAAAGGATCGAACTTGGTATAAATGATCATGGCAACTGTCCTCAATATTTGATAAAATAAAATTAAAGATGCCTATTTACCTTTATATTTTTATATAATGTTACCAGAACTTTTGGTCAGACCTAAGTATCATCGAATTACATGATTTATCTCCTGATGAATCACTTAATAGGACAGCTTCGTCGAATACTGATCGTTCATCTACAATTATTTCTTCATCTCTCAGTCATTGCTCATCGAGTAATATTAAATGTAATTCATCAAATATAAAAATGTTTTTAAAAGAACAACCACAAAAATACGTGCTTGTCGACAATCACAAAGTGAATCATTCAAAACCATCTCATATAGATTTGAGTTTTGTTTTTGTAAAAAATGATTTTTCATAAAAGGAATGCATCATTAAAAATAAAGTATTTGGTAAATAAAAAATTTCTTCGGGTTACACGGGGACGGGTCGGGGCCCGTCACAAAAATGGCGGGTCGGGCGGGCTGGTCCAAGAAGCTGCCTGTGCGGGGTACGGGCGGAGCGGGTATAGATTTGCCGGGGCACAGGCGGGGCGGGGATTCTCAAAAAGAATATCCACGGGGTTCGGGCGGGACGGGTTTGTGAATTTTACGGGGCGGGCCCCGCGGGGGATGGAAAATCAATGCCCCGCACATCTCTGGTGTATATGTCGTTGAGAACAGAGAATCTGAAGGGAACAGCGTTCGCTATAGTCTTATTTACAGCTTTTTGTCTTCTTCATACGCAGAAACATTCCACATCTCGTACAAATCTCATTTCAGTTTTAATATGGCAGCAAAATATCCGAATAACCAAAAGAAATCTATTTCCGAGAGGTTCGTCGATGTGAAGGGTATGGGTGTGGGTGTGGAAAGTGGTGGGTGTGGGTGTGGGTGCAGGTGTGGGGTGTGGATGTGAATGAGCGTAGAGGTGCACCAAAACCCAAACCCAGTCAAACCCAAACTCTGGGTTTGACTGAGTTTTATTGGGTTTGACTA
>CAJNOL010001836.1:0-52984 GCA_905250125.1 Rotaria sordida
CAGATCAAGTAAGTTTGACAGTTGTACGAAAATCTGATGGACAATCAATGACTTTTGTATTGAATGAAAAAACTCGTATACATGATTTAAAACATGAATTAAAACGACGATTAAAACCAAGATTTGATCGAGGATGTCGTTTAATTTTTCGTAATCAAGTACTTAAAGGTAAACATACACTTAAACATTATGGAATAAAAAAAGGTGTTAATGATCAAGCTATTTCAAGTATGTTATCGAAATTTTTAAATATATATTTTCTATTTAAAACATTATAAATATATATATATATATATATATAGTGGATGATACAAAAGATTCGAAATCATCATCATCATCATCGTCATCATCAGATTCCGAATAAGAAAAATAACATTTTATTCGAACTAGATTTGTTTATTATATCTATAATGTTTCTTTTTTCTACACAGAATAAATTTGTAAAAATGTTCTTCACAACAATATTAATATAAGATTTTTATTATAAAGATTTATATTAATAACTTGTTTTTCTTTTTTAATATGATATTTTATGGACAGTATATTAATAAGCACGATAGAGTTTGGATATATAATGAGTATAAAAATATTTAAGTTATAGTTATTTGTTATCTTCTCACATGTAATATTTGTCTGTAAATATCTTAAAATATTTTCTTACTTTTACTTCTAAATCTTCATTTTATTCATCAGTATTACTAAAGTCATATGTGTTGATATGGTGTCCTATAAATTTAATTAATTTATCTATTCAAGTCCTGTTTTCTGACATTTGACAAGAGAAAATGAAAAGACATATATGTTGAAGATAATGAAGTTGTTTTTTTTTACTTAGTCAAGTGTCTTAACCAATCAATTACTTACGTGACTTATTATCGAAGTAAAATTCTTCTTAGAAACTGTTGTCTCTATTATATGAAATGTTGATATGAAAACCTTTCTCTTTCTGTCTTTTTTTTATTCCTACCCGACAGATCATCAATCAATACAAGCACAGTCTACGAGAATGATATTTCTTTGATCAATTTTCATATATTGATACATAAAATGATTTTCTTTTTTTTAAATTGTATGAATTTTTTATTATTTCCAAAATTTCAAACGTTACTAATAAATGTTTCTAGAATAAATCACTTGCTAAGATGAAGTTCTTTTTCTAGACATTACTTCCGATTATGAATAAAAGAAATTGAATGGATTGTAATATAACGAAGCTCCGACATGTATGATGAATAGATTAGGAAATGTCAAAAAGTATCTTGAGGCATGTTCTTTATCTCGTACTCATAATAAAATTTATTCGCGCAGTAATAAAGTATAAGCTTTAATACACTCATTTTTTTTATGAGTAAACATTCAAGGCTACAAACGAATTTCTAATGTAGTAACAATTTCAATTGATCAATTGTTGTCTCATCAAAAAACAACTGATTTGTATATCATTAATCATGCTGACTCTAAATATGAACAGAAGGAATTCTCGTGGGATTTTCTAAATTAGTAAAACACTTTGCCAAAATCATTTTCAATCTGCTTAAATTAAAAAGCATATGAAGTCATCAATAAGATAATAATCATTTCCGTTTTTCTAAAAAATCAGCTTTAAGCAAAAATAATATCATATTAACGAATTCCACATGGAAATGCTCATATGCATCTGTTATATGAATTAAAATGACTATATTTATTCCAAGAAATCAAACAGATAATGGGAAATAAAATAAAATAACTGATGTCTAGGCAAACTGATGTATTCTTTGATCTGAGCAATATTAAAAAATGATTTATTTTTGCAAAATGTTTGTTAGTATGGAAAACATCAAGAGATTCCTCATGTTCATATTCGGAATTAGCAGGATTGATAACCTACTATCGAAAAGCTTTTATGAAGAAAAAGTAATTGACCACTTGAAACAATTCTCTCGTAAAGTAGTTAATCGCATTTTCTAAGTAGATTAATGATGAAAGATAGAAAAATCTATAATTAAATATATGCCATGAGTATCATAATACAAATGCTAATATTACCTAGAGAAAAAAAAAGATATATATACGCCGGGAAAAAATAAGCTATAGGCTGTATTTTGGGAATATCGTTATCATAGCAGCGTATTTTTTAAAAAATAATGATATATTCTGAAAGCGCGTGGAGTTTTCTATCAGCTTGTATAGTTGTCTTTTCATTTGAATACATATATTACCAAAAAAAATTGAGTGTAATGAAGGCACCCTCATATCCAGATTCCCATAGACTTGATTTTGTCACTGTCACCAAAATTAGTTTTTAAAATTTTTCATCACTATAGAATTATCTTTTGAAAAAAAGTAATTATATATTCTGATAGAACTTGAAATTTTCTATCATCCTGTATATTTACTTATTTCTTTATATTAATTTATCGAAAAGAAAATTTGAGTACGGTGAATGCACCGTCAATTGACAAGTACCAAAAATTTGCGTTTTTCGTCGCTTCCGGAGTTCTATTTTTAGATTTATGATCCTTATGGAAAAATTTATTTTTAAAAATCAATCACAGATTCTTATAGGGCTTGAAATTCTCTAGCATCCTGTACATTTGTTAACTACTTTCCATTTATGTGCCGGAGAATAATTCGAGTGTTACGTCGACACCCTTCTTGACGAGCTTCTAAAAGCAAGTAGCTTTTTTACTAGATATCTCGTTTTTTTGTTTCAAAAGTACACGATGATAGAGAATGTCAAGCTCTATCAGAATATATAATTACTTTTTTCAAAAGATAATTCTATAGTGATGAAAAATTTTAAAAACTAATTTTGGTGACAGTGACAAAACCAAGTCTGTGGGAATCTGGATATGAGGGTGCCTTCATTACACTCAATTTATTTTGGTAATATAGGTATTCAAACGAAAAGACAACTATACAAGCTGATAGAAAACTCCACGCACTTTCAGAATATGTCATTATTTTTTAAAAAATACGCTGCTATGATAACGATATTCCCAAAATACAGACTATAGCTTATTTTTTTTAGGCGTATATATATATCAATGAAAAGAAATGTGAGTGATCTAGGTGAATAGATGTAAGGAAATGAGGTCAGACAATCATTTCAATGATTAATAATATTATATGAATAAGAATTATTTTTATTTTTATATTCTATAACAAAAAAACAAACAAACAAAGACAACATGTATAAATCAAAATTTGTATTCTTAATTTATTTTTGTATGAAAGTACTTTCAAGAAATAATTCTATAAATTATATTCGATAGTATTTGTATCACGTATTTTTTTAAAGTGTTTGAATTAATCTCGACGATTTTTATTAATAAATGATCACTTCATATTTATTCTCATTGATTGAAATATTCACAAAATTAATATCGACATGTCACATCAAATATCAAAAATATTTCGTTCAAGCTTTCTTATCAATAATTAGAAAAAAGAAACTATTTGGTTGAAATGAAGATGTATTATTAATTATCGAGTATCGTAAAATGTTTACTAATGGTTTTTTTTAATTTTACATATATTTTGTCTTGAGAAAATGATAAAATATTGAAATTTATTTTTTTAAAAAGTGTTGTCGAAAATTCTATATAAGATGTATGTATGAACTCCTATTATAGAACAAAAAAGTCTTTTAAATATTTTTATGCCAGTATGGTCGGAAGTTGGACAATCATGCAAGTTGTTCGTTTTGCTTATGAAAAAAAAAAACCATCAAAACATTTCAATATGAACTTGTTTAGACATTTTTGTAGAGCATTTCACAACATTCAGTATTAAATATGACTTATTCTTCTTATTCAAATGAAAAATTTGACATAAATTTACTACTGAAATGAATCATTGGCGATTAAAACCAATATTAAAGTTCAAATCATGAATAATTTAAAACTATATAAACAAAATATATTGTTCTTTTTTTTTCTCTACATTATGAAAAGTCGTTATTGAACAACTAGACAACAATAATAACATCAACTAACGGTTGATTGCTGAGTTCAAGATATTTGGTTACTTTAGTAAATTTTACTGACATTAACGACAGAAAGTTTTATGGCATCATGTTAATTGTAAGTCAATATTGAGAAAATGCGAGAAGCTTCTTAACTGATTAATCATTTTTGAATTCAGACCATGTGCAACATGTTGATCTTAATAAGTTGTCAATACTTTGGAAAGAATTCGAGCTCATAACTTATTACGACTGAGATAGTGCAACTATACGTCATTTTTTAATTTAATGGCATGTTTTCCTCTCAGGAGCACTAGAATAAATGAACGAATGTAGTTTATTATAAAATTTTCAGGCCTTTTGATTTACTTCTATCCTAAAATAGAAAACATCGAATCTGTTGATGTATACGAACTATATTAAAGAAGGCATTCTCTATCTTAGGATGAAAACAATAAAACAGTCTGAAATTTTTACAATAAACTATTTTTATTAAAGCCTGTCGGTGGGCAAAGCTTCAAGTCGAAATTTAAAATAGATTTTCATAGTGTTCCTGAGGGAGACTACTGTATCAAATTAACCATTACCGTATTGCTGCAGTATCCCAGCAGTTTCCAAGTCAAATCTCGGCGTATATTTTGCCATCAGACAGACTGAGGATAAGCGACTAGTTGAGGATAAGATCAAGAACGACACTCAGAGTGATGGCTAAATCTTCTGTAGTATAGCGCTCTTTTGATACAGTTAAAATGTATTATATACTATCAATAGATAAATACAAATAAATCTGCTAGTTTAAATAAACTCAATAGATCTCGGTAGTTCCTCATATGATGCACATATTCTTGACTCAAAAATAATTAATCAGTTGAGGTACTTTCCGCTTATGTTTATTTTTTCTTATTGGCAATAAACGACATCTATGATTACAATATTAGGTTTAACAATTTTTGCTTTCCATGATGTCCAATTGAATAAATGTAAAAATGGAGTTGCAACTTCTTCTTCTTCCATCCAATTCAATGTCGATCTCATAAAAAATTTGCGATAATCTTTTTAACATATATTTTCTATTCTATTGTACAATGTCTCTTTTAACTCGACCAAGTGTTGTTTTTGCTATTGTATTCGGATGTTTTGCAGTATTAGTACCACGAGTCTTTTTACCATTATTTCGATCGAAACCACCAGTAACACCATCACATAATTTGGATGAACGTAAATTGTTTCTTTTTTTCTCTAATTACAATACATTGAATAATTCATTATTTTTGTTCATATAGGTTTTCGTCGATCACCACCAGCAATGTCTCGTGGTGAACATGGCGATAGTATTGAACATATTCCTGTTTGTTATTATTAATATTTAAACAATGTTTTTATAATTAAATATTAACTATAATTTAGGGTACACCACCACATATGCGTGGTGCACATCCAAGTATGAGAATGCATCATCCTGGTGCTAATAGTCATCCACAAACATCATCTGATCATAGTAGTTCAAAATCAATAGTTACACTTGCTTTACCAATGTATACTGTTGGTATTGGAGTTTTTTTTATTTATACATGTTGTAAAGTATGTTTGAAATATATTATGAATTATTATTTATAATTGACTATTTTTTGTTTTTTTGTATTCATTTAGTATTGGTCAAAAAAAGATTCGGATGAAACTAAACGTAAAAATCGTTATTTAAATAATAATCTTCGATTGAATAGTGAAAAACGAAAACATCAATATGATATACTTGATAAAGATAGTGAAGATGAAGAAGATAATAAAGAAGATTTCTATAGTGGTAAATTTATTTATTTATTTATATTTAATTATTTGTTTACGAACTTTATTTATAGGATTAGATTCAGATTATATTGAATTTTTAAAAGCTAAAAAACAAAAAGCATTAGAAGCTGAACGAGCTATGACTGACGAACAAAAACAAAGTATATTTTTTATCTTCATGAATAGATATATTTTTATTTTTTATTTTTGAAATAAAATATTTCTAGTGCATTATGCTCTTGAAGAAATGAAAAAATCTTTATCATTTATTAGTTCAAAATTAGTTACAAAAGAAAATCGAGATAATTTAAGTAAGTAAGATAAAAGCAAAAAGTTTAGAAACATAATATCTTTGGATGTTTTTCCTTAAGGATAACGGCGAGAATAAATCAGAGAAAAGATTTCATTAGTTGAAACAATTTCCTAACAGAAGAAATACTTGTCAAATTTCCATTAATAGATTTGAATGAAAAGTCTCTGAAAGACGTCCCTAAGCTCTCCATGACCTACCTTCAGCGGATGATAATCATTATTCGATAGGCTATTCTCTGTTGCTTTTATAATAATTTATATGAATTTTCTATGCTTTATACATTGAGACCTTTCGTAGAATGAGTGCAGTTCATTCAAGATAGGTCATGGAAGGCTTAAGGACGTTTTTCAGAGACTTTTCATCCAAATCGGTTAATGGCAATTTTATAAATATTTTTCTTGATAGAATATTGTTTCGACTAATGAAATATTTTCTTTGATCTGTTCTAGCTGTCACCGTTAAGGGAAAAAATCAAAAATATTGTGTTTCTAAATTTTTTACCTCCACTTATAATACGATAAATTCAATTTTTAATATCTATTACCCAGTAGACAATAATGAAATTACTCAATTACAAGAACGTCTTGCTTCAACAGAAGCTCAAATGTGTAAAATTTTAACTGCACTTGATATGGCTTCGGAAAAAGTTAATGTTATAGCTAAAACTGCGTCTAATAAATCTCAAAAGGTTTAAAAGAAAATTTTTAATATACACTTGTTTTTTTTATTTTTATATTTTCTATTGAATTTTAGACTGATGATAAATATTGTTCTGCATTAAAATCACCTAGTGACGATGAAAGTAATGTTGATCAAAATCAAAGTTTACCATCGTCCGATGAAGAAAATGTACCTAGTCAAGTAGAAGAAGAAGAAGAAGATAATGATAATGAATAAAATAAACATTATTGTTCATTATCAAACTAATTGCAATTTAACAATCGAAAAAAAATAGAAAACAATCTGAAACAACTGATGAATAAAAATCATTTAACAAATATTAATGAATAATAATTTTTGTTTTTTGTTTTTCGCAATTTAAATATTTGTCTAGTCGTTGGTACATTTGTATCTTTATAAATCACTATCAGGATCTCATCTATAAATGTTTTAAAATTATTGTATTTTAATTTCAGACAAAAATAAAAAATAAAACAAATTATGGCGGATATTTATAAAAATGTTCGTATACCGAATGCAAATGATACAGTATATAAAGATGAATGTGTTTATTCATTTGATAATCCTGAATCTGAAAGTGGACTTTTTATTTGTATGTCAACATTTCGTGGATTTGGAAAAGATCATGTTGCAAGACATTGTAAACTTAATCCAGGTAAAAATGTTTTTTTACATATATCACGAAGACGAAAACCAGTACCAGTTGATCCAAATATTGAACCAACGAAAGTAACAAAAATGGCTATTGGTATTGAAGGTGGATTTGATGCTAATGGATCAAAACGATTTACATTTGAAGAAAAATATGCAATTTATGTACATCCAAATGTAGTTATTGCATATCCAGATGAAGCTGATAAATTACCTGAAAATGTTAAACAATCAGCCGATGCTATTATTACTGCTGAATCAGCTTTTTTAAAAGAAGAACGTGCATTATTAAATGCAACATGGAATGGAGAAATTCGTCAAATAACAAAACATGCTCAAACATTAGAACAATTAAATAATGGTCGAAAAATTTCACCAACTGGTTGGCAATGTGAAAAATGTGATTTAAAAGATAATTTATGGTTAAATTTAACTGATGGAACAATTTTATGTGGAAGAAAATTTTATGATGGTACTGGTGGAAATAATCATGCAGTTGAATATTATTATAAAACAAAATATCCATTAGCTGTTAAACTTGGTTAGTGAAATCGAAACTTTTCATTAGTATTTTGTTTTATTTTGAAAAATTTGTTTTTATTTTCTGTTTTATTATAGGAACAATAACTAGTAAAGGTGCAGACGTTTATTCTTATGATGAAGATGATATGGTTGAAGATCCAAATCTTGCTATTCATTTATCACATTGGGGAATTAATATGATGAATATGGAAAAAACTGATCGATCAATGGCTGATTTAGAAATTGAAATAAATCAGAAATATGGTGAAGCATCTATGATTGAAGAAACTAATTCAAAATTACAACCTGTTCATGGAGCAGGTAAATTATTAATGTATATATATATATATATAGGATAGTCTAAAAGTCAATTCACCGAAGAAAAAATTAAAAATCTTCGTCATAGTTTGACCAAATAATTTGATTTTTTTTATCGATGGAAAATGGATATTCCGAGGCTACCAGGCATGAAAAATAAAAATTTGAAATTCAGATTTAATCGAAAAATTAGAATTCTAATGGAGAAAATTCAACAAAAGAGTGGATCTTTTGAATGTTATTATGAATAGATAGTCTCTCACAATTTAGCGAAAGGTAGGTTCAGAAGCTGTGAATCAATTAGAGAGATTCTTCGTCGAAAGTAATCGGAAAAGATTATATTTCTATGTCGAAATCAATCATTATATATCAAAACGATTCTTAAAGATCAAACTATGATAGAAATAAATTCTTTTTCGGTTAACTGACTTTTGCATCATTCTGTAAATATTTTTGATTTGAATTTTTGTTTTTTTTGTTAGGCTACACTGGAATGAAAAATTTAGGAAATTCATGTTATATGAATTCTGTCATGCAAGTTTTATTTACAATAAAAGATTTTCAAGAAAAATATTATAAACATTGTGATTTTTATTTTGATTATGCTAAAGATCCAATAAATGATTTTAATACACAAACAGCTAAATTAGCGTTTGGTTTATTATCTGGTCTTTATTCACGAGAAATACCAATTGATAGTAATTTCTCATTTAAACCACCATCAATTGTTCGACCACAAATGTTTCGTTCATTAATTGGTCATAATCATCCAGAATTTAGTACTAAACAACAACAAGATGCTGCTGAATTTTTAGAATATTTTCTTGAACAAGTACATAAACATTGTTTAAATGATCCAACACCTAATGCATCACTTGATCCAAGTATATGTTTTCAATTTCAATTAGAAGAACGTCTTTATTGCCCTGATACAAGTGAAGTTCGATATTTAACACGAAATGATACAATGTTTCGAATGAATGTTCCATTAGATGCTGCTAAAAATATGCATGAAGTTCTTCATTATAATAAAACAAAAGAAGATATGGAAAAACAAGGACATAAAATAAATGATTTACCAATTGTACGTCCAATTGTTCCATTAACACAAGCTATTGCTCGATGGGCTGAACCAGAAGTAATTGAAGGTTTTCAAATAAATCGAAATAAATCAAAAGTAACTATTAGAAAAACACAACGATTTTTAACATTTCCAGATTATCTTCTTATTCAATTAAAAAAATATACATTTAATGATGATTGGACACCAAGAAAAATTGATGTATCAATGGAAATACCTGATGATATTGATCTTAGTTCATTACGTGCAACTGGTTTACAACATGGTGAAACACCTATGATAGATGGTAAAAATAAAAAACTTTTTATTATTTTCTACGATATTTTTATGATTATTTAGATGATGTTGAAAAAGTTACATCACCTTCGAATACACAAATCAATGAAGTTCATTTAGAACAACTTGTTAGTATGGGTTTTTCACTTGAAAATTGTAAGAAAGCATTAATTAATACAGGAAATAATAATATCGAAACAGCTATGAATTGGTTATTCGAACATAACGCAGATCCTGATTTTGATACACCATATCAAACATCAAATAAATTAGCAACATCAACTGTGAGTTAAAAAATGAAAGTTAACTTTTTCATTTTCTCTATTTACGATAGGCAGATGAAGAAAATATTGCTATACTTTTTTCAATGGGTTTTTCTCGTGCACATAGTATTCGTGCATTAGCAATGACAAATAATAATGTCGAGGCAGCTATTGATTGGGCAACTTCTAATCCAGAAGATAATTCAACATTACATACATTTGTTGAATCTTTACCTCAATCTTCACCATCTCAACATTTACTTTCAACAACTCCTCATTATCGTGATGGTCCTGGGAAATATCGTCTTGTTGCATTTATTTCACATATTGGTACTCATCCATCATGTGGTCATTATGTTGCACATATTTATAAAGATGGTCGATGGGTTATATTTAATGATGAAATTGTTGCACTTTCTGAACATCCACCAAAAGATTTAGCTTATCTTTATATATATAAACGTATGGCTTCGTAAAAATAACTTTAAAAAAAAATTTGAACTATTTTTAAAGCTCTTTTGTTTTCTTTTTTTTATAATTTACTAAATATTTTATTTGTTTGTCTTTGTTCACTATAACTACGATATTATCAAAATCAAGCATTCTTTTTTTTCCTTTTTTTACGGTTTTAGATGTATATTTTGTAAATTCTTATAATTAAAAAGAGAATCATGTCGACTAATAATGAAATGCAAATTCGTCGTACAGCATCTAATTCTCGTTCAACAATATCTTCAAAATCATCATCATCATCATCATCATCGTCATCATTACCAAAAGAGAATAAAATTCGAAATACTGAACCTATTTTATATAGTGAAGTAGCTGTTCGTTTTAATGAAAATAGTCTTGAACAATGTCGTACATCTGTTAGTGTTTTATCCGGTTGTGTAGCTGGTATTATTGGTTTAACATCTTATAAAGGATTTATTTTTTATGCTTTTTCAATGTTTTTTCTTAGTTTTCTCATTTATTTCTATATTAGAAATGAGCATCGAAAATTTTTTACCAGTTTAAATCATATATTTATTAATGGATTTTTTAATGGTTTACTTACTTATGTACTTTTTTGGACATTTCTTTATGGAATGGTTCATGTTTATTAAGAATTTAAATAATTATATGAACTAAATGCAATATCATAAAATATTTATGTATATTATTTGTTTGTTTTTACTACTATATTGTTGTTTTATTGAACAAAAGAATAAACTTAATAATGAATCAAAATTCATAGTGGGAAATTTTTACAATTATTTTATAGATAGTGTTACTTTTTTGAATAAAAAAACAAATCTCATCATTGAAATATGAAAATTAAGTCAACAATTTAATATTTATTCTTAATTAGTCTGAAATCATTCTCATCAACTTCAACATTGATAATATCCCATTCAATTTTAGATTTATTCAGTTTCTTATCATTATCTTATACAAGTTCAATAGTTAATCACTAGTTATATTATTATACAATGGAAGAGCCAAAAGGAATGGCCATTTTTTGCATATCATCTTTTCATCATCTAATAGGTTTTATTAAATATCCAAAATATACCATGATATGTAGCGAAAAAAGATCTAAGATGTTTCGAATTTCACAGTTATTACTAATCAATGAGATTCATCAAGTCTCAGTGTTACATTTCTCGATACTGAAATCTATGTAGTTTTGCAATATCCTTCGAAAAAAGACTGCTACCACTATGCTGCGATGGATACCTTTGATAATAATCGAAAACATTGTGATCAGTGCTATTAATCAGTCATCTGTGTTTGTCTATGAAATGCACGAAATATTGTTCACACCCACCATACCAATGTTTTTTAATGAGATAAAAAATAATCATATTTGCAGCATCGAAAATGAGTCGAACAGAATTCGATCTGTTTTAAAAACAAATCATGCATACATAGAATAAGCTTTTCTTTGCAAATTGTAGTGCTTGTTCGCTGTATCTTATGGTATATTTTGTGAAAAAAAAGCGTATTAGGTGACGAAAAGATGATTTGCAAAAAGCAGCCATTGATTATGATCAATCCGTTAGATCACGATGTACTTGTTTTACACAAACAAAACCAAAAATCGATATGATTCTGTTCTAAAAGCTCATCAATTAAAGAAGAAAAAAAAACTATAAAACTGAATAAAAAACATGGGATGTTTTAATACTGAAGATAAATTTGCATGATCATGAGAAAATTTGAGTTAATGTGGAATGACATATATTTCCATATTGATATCCGAATATGATTGAATTCTCTTGTTTCCTTCATTATTCAATTATCTAAAAATCCCATATAATTATCTACTAATTCTAATACCAAATAAATCACTTCGCAAAGCAATTTAAAATACGTTATTTGCAATAATATTCAATGGAAACAATGAACCGAAAAAGTTAGCTAGTAAAAATGAAGAACGTGGACGTAATTTTAACATTCTTTTCATTGAAACAAATTATATCTTGTGCTTAACAATAGAGTTTGACTCTATTTAACTTGTATCGAAAAACACCACTCGCTTAATCCACCACTATTGCTTGGCCAAATTGTATTCCTTCTGAAATGAACCTTAGATGTCAAATATAGTTGGTTATTTTTTTACTGTTCAAATAACAATTAAATATATTTATTCATATCCGCGAATGATTTATGATGTACGTAAAAATTTGAAGGTCGTCAAAATTTACATAAATACATCGGTTTTGAAGCAAATCATAGGCTCGTGCATCCATAGTATTATTTACTTGTTTGTTCACCAGACACATGTGCACTGTACATAAAAAGCGAGTCTGGAACCACGTGGATGATGGCAACAGTGCCAAAATAGTGCCGAAGGTGGTCAACACCAGAAAGGCTTTTTGGCGAGTGGTACAGTTGTGTCTAACAACAATTGACAAAATTTTCTTCGCCAATTTTTTCCTCATGTTTTCGGCGCTTTTATATTTCTTAAAAAATAATATTTCGTTTTTGAACACTCCCGTATGACCAACAATACAAAATTAAAAATACCACGAAAGAGTATTCTATTTGGCAAGGCATAACCACATACATATATATGTACTTCTAGGATACTTATTTCAATCTTAGCCTATTTTGTAATTAAATTTGCACAAATTTATGTTGGTCATATTACAATTCTTTAAGTTTAGATTTAGGTCAATTCCCTACCAGGATAATCTTTAATCAACTTTCGTTATGATTTAGTTTATTAATTTAACTAATGAGTATCAAAATGAGATCACAAAACGAGCGATATTTCACACGGACCGAGTCTATCAATGGGTAATTCCTTCTCTTAACTTTCAATGTTTGATATGTGTCAAAGAAATCAACGGAAAATGCATGACCTATGACTAACGGACGAAAAAACAATTACAGACAAAAAGTACATTGATACGATCACATAAACAAGAAAAAAAACTCGCATGACTATATCTGAAGAAGATATTGATCAAACCAAAACAATCTATCAAGAAAAGTCATTTTGATGTTTTCTTATAATTCTCATTCCAAACAACATCAAGAGAAAAAAAGGTTAGGACTTCTTTTTTTCTAAAGATGTCAAACTATTTATATTCTCACACTCTAATCATTCCGAGTATCCTTAAATACAGATGGTTAGAAAAATAATATCAACGATAAAAGCAAATGTACATTGATATTAAATTATATCAGTAGTGGAATATTATCATATTTAGTACTATTCATATAGAAAAAATTGCAGCCATAAAATACAAATAAAATCAATGAGAATTGTCTTCAAATAGTCTCGTATTTCAACGAAAGAAGTCAATCACTGTTTTGAAAATGTGATGAAAAGAAATCATAGAAATTCATAGTTATTTATTTTTAAGGATACTTTTACTATTAAGAATAAAACGTTTGTAGAAATATCAATGAATTGAAAATGTGTTTGAACGTTTTTTTAAAGAAATTCTTCTAATGAATTTCTATTATAACTAAATAATTCCTTCGTGTAATACGAAGAAACGTAATTGATGTGTTTAAAAAAAATGAATTGTTTGATTTACACTACATCAGATATTAGAGAAACAAGTAAATATATCCTCATTATCTAATATTTGATATATTATATCAAATCTGGCACGAAATTTAATCAAATGAATAAACAGAACTGAAAAACATAGTGCCAAAATTGAATAATGACATACAAAAATTTATTTCAATTGGTGCTTTCCTTCTTTAAGGATTAACTTTCCGCTCATTATTTGGAAGAAAATAGTGTATTGGTATGGATACAAGTTTGGGTATATTCTACATTCACACTCACATCTTGCCTATCATAATGAATACTCATTTCTCTTCTTCCAAACAATCGATAGAAAGTAAATTGTACACATATTTGAAGTCATTGTTTTGTACATATTCGAAGAACAGAATTAAATATCCTTGGATAACAGTATGAATATGCAATTATTAGAACATTAAGTAAAAATCGATCACAGCTGATGTCACGCCGATTTTGTTATAAAAACATTATTTTCTATATAATCTAGTAAAGAGATCATTTAAGACAAAAATAAACCATCTAGTTTCCGAAATATAATACTTAAACAATTGATCATCAAAGGAAGTGGCGCTTTTTCCATAGGCTATACCTCCCCCCTCCCGCAAGATTTCTTTTCGTTTCAATATTTTTTGGTTGTGGGTAGCACGAAGATGTAAAATCGCCCAATCAGACCTTGGACATTTTTAGTCTTAGCAAAAAAATCAATATTTTAGAGAACGGTCATTTATATAGGAAAGTACTAGAAAATAGGGTGTATTTAGAGGTTTCTGTAGTTGAAAGTTAATTTTTATGTAAAATGAGTATGATATTCAGAATCAGCATGAAAAATTACACTAGATAGTCTATTTTTTATTGTAAAATATTTTCCTTGGAAATCTGACCCCTACTCCCCCTCAGTCTTTTATCCATGAGATTTTTCCCCTTAGTCTCCTATGGATCAAATTTTCACAGAAAATATTTTACAATGAAAAATAGACTGTCTAGTGTAATTTTTCATGCTGATTCTGAATATCATACTCATTTTACATAAAAATTAACTGTCGACTACAGAAATCTCTAAATATTCTCTATTTTCTAGTACTTTCCTATATAAATGACCGTCCTCTAAAATATTGATTGTCTTTGCTAAGACTAAAAATGTCCAAGGTGTGATTGGGTGATTTTACATCTTTATACTATCTACAACCAAAAAATATTTGTGCAAAAAAATACCTGTGGGGGGGGGGGGGGTTATAAGCGTCACTTCCTTTCTCTAATCAGGCTACCAACCTTTATAAGGATAAAAGCAAAACAAAGCATTTTTTCATTTCATACTGTTCTTCTATCATTTCATGAACTAAAAAAAAACAATTATTGAATTTTCTTATGATAAAATGTTTTCTATCAGAGAATCTGACATAATAACTTGACGAGGGACTATCAGGATTTATTGGATTTATCTGAAATTATTTATTGATATTATATAATACATTTTAACTAAACCAAAAGAGAGCCGTAGTTCGGAAGAGTCGACCTTGACTTTCATCCGATTGTTGATCCTAAGTGTCGTTCTCGCCCTCATCCTCAGCTAAGTATCTGCCTTCAGTCTAGTTTCTTTCGTTTGATAATAACATATATAACGAGATTTATAGAAAAACCCTAATAATTCTCTGAAGATGATGAACTTGATTCGACATATAAGATGAATTGTTTTATTTCATAAGAATAGCGTACAATTGTTATAACAGTCCGAAATACTTGAGTTGAACAGAAATTTCATCTGCATATAGCATATCTATTTAAGAAAGTCTTTTTAAAGACTTGACTACTAATTAAAATAGAATCAATGATATAATTTATCCTTGTACATAAATAATAATTATTATTATATATATAATACTCTCAATACACAATCTACTTGATTCGTTTTGTTTATCATGTCTTCAATTATATCTTTTCTGGGACATAGAAGATTTTCATTGTATTATAATGAATTTGTCACAAACATTAGTATTCTATATGATCTAGACTTATTGGCCTTGCTTTCAATAGGATAAGATGATTGCAATCAATTACAAGATATTATAAGAATTGTTTATAAAACTTCTTCATTCATAATTTCTTTACAAGGATGTTCAGAATCACTTGATACATCAATCCTATCATGTAACAAGTTATTGAAAGCTTTTTCTTTTATTCGTATCTTCAGAAAAATTCAAATATCGAAAATTTTCCATTCGATTATAGTAACATAGATTTTAACCAAACATATTTGGATAAAACTTTTTTTTCCTAACTATATAGTGATCCAAAGGAAGTACATAATTATTTATTTGCCTAATGTCAATATTGCATTTGTAATTCAAATTGTTTTATTAACAATAAAAAAAAAAAATCCTCTCCAACTGTGTTCCTACTCGATTACACACTCTTATTCGATCCATTAGTCAAATATTGTGTTGTGCAGTTTGCCATGTTTTTTTTTTGTTTTGAGTATGAATTGGCTGATGAATCATCTTGTTAATAGTGAGACGCATATTCATCATAATAAAGTAACGAGAGACCTTCTGCTCTTCTTTTCTAAAGAACAAGAAAGAAAAAAACTATGAAAGTAGAAATAAAAAAAAATGATTTTTTTTTTATTTGAAAGTTCTGTTGTCAAGTAGATATTTGGCGTGAGTAAGTAAAAATAAATGACGACAGATTTATTTCACATACAACAAAGGAAATGTTTTTTCTTTTTAGATTTAATATGAACGTCATTTTTTGTCAAATAAAAATGGATATTATTAATACGAGAAATATATAACATTGAGAAAATTCTAAAGCTCTGTTTTTTTTTCTTCTATTTACAACTCTATGAACCATGAAGGCAGTTCAAAGTTTTCCTGTTCGTCGTTTTTTTTTTCTTAAATAAAATTGTCGAGATAAATATGACAAATTTTTATTAACAAATATTTTTTAAGATTTTAGATCATATTGTTTTTTAATAATTCAAAATGGTTGCATTGAGTTCCGAAGCTTTAATTGCAATAATAGTGATTGTTGTAGTTATTGTTATAATTATTGTAATCATTTTAGTAAGTAATTGAATTAAATTATGTTTGGTTTTATTTTTTTATTATTTTATTTTATATATTTAGATTTGTTGTTTATGTCGAAAATGCGAACAATGTGCCAAATGGTCACGACGAAAAGCATATGCACGAGAAGAAGAACAACATGAAAGACAAAAAACTGAAAGACGACATCAATTTGATCAAGCTGAAACAGAGCGTCAAGCAGCACGTGATCAAATTCGTGCAAAATACAATTTAAATGATGGAAAATCGAACGTAGCTGTTATTCCATAATTTCTTTTAATTGTATATTTGTCAATCATGATCTGAAAACTAATGTTGATGATAATGATGATGATGATGATGATTGTTGTGGTTTGTTTTTATTCTGAGAAAAAAATATGAATCAATATTTGATCAATGTCTATTTCACTTGAACAATTGATTGTTTATCTTCATAATGTATAGAAACGAAATCAGTATTCATTTCATACTAATTTTATTTCTTTGAATATATGTTCAACAGTTTGTTTCATTACTGCTACTACTGATTCATTAACATAGTAGGTGAATAAAAAAGAAATGAGATCAAGTTGAATAGAAGAACCTTGCAAATGGTGGATAGCAAAGAAAAAAAAAGAAACGATTGAAACTTAATATCGTACTTCATTTGACATTCATATAGATGTTAACTAAATATCTTGAAAATTATTCAAGTAAGATTATCATCATATAGCTTTTCTTCTTAGAAATTAACACATGTGTCGATTTATATAATATAACAAGTGATACATTGGTTATTGGAGAAATACTAGCGATTAATCGACTCGATTTCCTATCTGTTTATTCTAGACATACAAGAAGATAGATGTATATTTGTTCTTCTTCTTCTTCTCTTATGAAATAATAGATTTAAGCGAAGAGAATGATGATTGAACAACAATATTCTCAGCATCATTTTCGACAGATGAATTATAAAAGATCTCATACTAAAATGTAAGAATGTATTGCCGGACATCCCATCCAAATTTATCGTTAAGAAAGAAAAGAAAGAATAGAGTTAAGATAAACCTATTATTGGCCGTACAAAGAAGTGAGAAAAGAAAAAGAAGAAAACACATAATAGATTGTCCCTTGATTGAATCAAGCGGCTAAAGTACTGGTGATGTGTTACTAATGTCTAATGTCGATTTTTTCTTCGCTTCCGCATTTTCCTTTTTTTTTCTTCTTCCTGGTACTATTTCTCTCTCTATTGTATGTGGTTAGAACAACGTGCACACTCTAAATTTCTCATTCTAATCAAAAAGAATCAAGCTTTGACAAGAAGATACACATCCATATAGAAGCAATTGATCATGTCAATTTTCTTTCTATATATATATAACCTCTGATGATATATACTACAGTTTAATGTCATTCATATAGATTAATAGACGACAATCAGTAAGTTCTTTCTTCTTCTTCTTCTTCTATTTAGCAAACGTACTCAATTGTGTAATCAGACAGTACCAGGTGGCGACTATTGTAGTAGCTCTCTTTCGCGTTTCTCTATTAATTATAATAGACGAATCTAAATTGAATGTATATATACATTGTCGTTAGATTAGCAGCTGTTCTCTTTCACACTTATTGAGACCAATCAATTAAGTGCAAGAAAGTTCAATTGAGTAACTAAGAAAATTTTCCTTTTTTAATTTTTTTTTTGATTAAATAGTTGTCTAGAGCAATGTTTTTTTAAGATTAAAAACAAAAATCAATGAAAATTTTTGAGTAGAACAAGTTAAAGATCGTGCATTTATACATACATATGGAAATTCTCTGTCTTTTATCCTTGGGGGTGAGATGTCTAAACAAATGTAAATCATATACGAATATGATTTATCTATCATACGAAAATATACGTTTGATAGTAATGGTTCATGCTTGACAAGAGTAATAATATACAAAAGAAAAAGAAAGCTGTTTGAGCTATATATTTAGCGTTCACATGAATGAATGTATGTCTAATGACTGATCATTTTACTTAAGTATTTAGTCTTGTATTCTAAAAAAGCAATAAAATGTTTGTATGATTACTAAAACTATATATAACTAAGTAAATAGGAAAAGCATGTTTTATTAAGTATGTCTTTTTTTTTCTTCTTATTTTGTATGTGTTTGAGTGTAGTCAAGCATTTCAAGGTTTACATTTGTCAAAATAACTATTTGAGAACACATCTGCAAGCTCATCATTAATTCTCATCATCTTTCGGTTCGCCATTCTCATCTTCTTCGTTATTCGTCATCGAAAGGAAAGTCAATGTCGTTATGAAAAGCCTTGCATATCCGTCTTTGCTTTCTATCATCGCTTATATGCTCGATCTTTACATTTATTTTTATTGACAAGAACAAAAATAACAAGTCAAGTCTTACACTTTATTATCTAAACATTACAACAAAAATTCTTGTATCTTTTTTCTTTCTTGTTCTATTATTTTGGTTTGTTTATAATAAGATTCACATTTTTGATTATATTTGTCAAGCTTATCATCATAAACATTGAAATTTTGA
Source organism: Rotaria sordida (assembly GCA_905250125.1). Taxonomy (NCBI): domain Eukaryota; kingdom Metazoa; phylum Rotifera; class Eurotatoria; order Philodinida; family Philodinidae; genus Rotaria; species Rotaria sordida. Next base: position 19,464 of record CAJNOL010001836.1, read on the forward strand.
ATACAAATAAAACGAAAACGAGTAATGTAATGTTTTCTTTTGTTTTTCATAGTTGATTGTATGTTCAATGAAACAACATTAGTTTCTCAATTACTTGATTCAATTAATAATCATTTAAAAATTGTTCATTTATCAATGGAACAAAATAAATCTCATGAATATGAATCATCTGTTGATAATCCTGATGAAGATGATGATGATGATGATGATCTTTGGCTTAGTGGTCATCGATCAATATTTTCATCATATGAAAGTAATTATCAAAAAATTCTATCACCATTTCATAATAGTCAATATGAAGATTTTCATTGGGATTTATATGAAAATTATAATTATCATTATCTTGCATTTGAAAATAATCAACAAAATATTTCTCAAGAAGAAAATCTTTCTCAATTATCAAGACATTTCAATTCAAATAATACAAAATCATTATCTGATCGACCACGAACATCATGGCATGAAATAAAAACAAAATCTATGCATCATAGTTATTTATCATCAAGAAATACATCTAATAAAGATTATAATTCATCTAATCCATTAAAATTATATCGTCTATTTCAACGTACTAAATCTCAACAACATCCATGTTATTTATATCAAAATTTTAGTGATAAAAGTATAGGTGATTCATTAACATTATCATCTTCGTCATCATGTTCAAATTCTATTAAACCAGAACAACAAATTTCAATATCAAATATTAAATTAAATAAAGAACAATCTAAAACTAGTGTTGATCAATGTCTTCAAACATCGATTATTCTTTCTGAAAAAGATAATTTTACTATTACACATTCGAAAAATGTTAATCATCTATTAAATAATCCTAGTCATCCATCATCTATATCTCATCATTCATTACCAAATCTTGATTTTCTTACATATTATGCGAAAGAAAATCCAGTATCATTATCAAAAGTAACAAATCATTATTGTACAGTGATGAAAAGCACATTGTCGGAACCATTATCATTAACAAAAAAGGCTACATGTACTATATTCTATTTTAGTATTAAAGGTCCTAATCAATCTACAATATTTCATCCATCATTATCAACAATTCAAAAAATGCAAACACATAAAGAAATTAAACATATTCAAACAGTAAAAACTTGTCCAACTAAAATATCTACAGAAGAAACTGAACCATTTTCATCAACATGCTCAAGTATATCAAGTAGTGGTTATTGTAGTAATAGTTCAACGAATCAACCACATCATATTCAAACATGTTCATCGCCATATCCTCTTAAATCATGTCTAAAACGTACCAAAACTGAACAATCAACAAATTTACCATCAACAACAAATGTTCGTACTGTTGGTGTTACTGAAGATATAATTACGTTGCCTGATCAATGTGTTCATAATGAAAATGATACATCAAAAATGAGACGTTCTTCCTTACCAACTACATCATCACATGAACAAAATCTTTTATTAAAATTTCGAACAAGAAATAAAACTTGTACTTTATCCGAGCATGATCTTCCAACAAAGAAAAATGTTAGTTTTTGTGATGAAATTGTTCGAAGACTTATTATATCATCAACAAATCTCAAACATTCGTATGAAGGTATTGAATATAATTCGTTGTTTATTATTTTTGTTTTTCAAGTTTTTCGTTTTTCTAGATTATTGTGATTTAATACCACAAGAATATTTAATTGATAGTCCACCAAATGAATTTAATCTATCTGATAATGATGATAAAAATGAAAATCAAATAATAAATTTTATTGAAAACATACCAGAAAATCTCACAAAACCATTTCCATTTAAAAATAAAAATGATAAATATTTAATTGATGCATTTTCAAATACAATTCTTCATATATTAGAAATAAAATGTAGTGATCCAAAGGTAGAATAAATCATTTTTTGTTTTATTCTATTTATTTTTTAAATTTTTAGTCTTCTTATTTAAATAATCAAACAAATTCTGAATTAGATCGAATACTTCGTCAAGATTTATGTTCATTATTACGTGAAATACTCGATGATGGTTTACGACAATATTCTGGTTCTTTATTTTCAAAAAAAATTAATTTATGGCGTTTAATTGAATTAACAACACCAACAACAAATCGATTTAATGAAGCTAAAATGAAAGCACAAGTTGATATACCATCTACCATAGATTGGATTGAAAAATTTAATTCATTTATTTACCATTTACTCAAGTAAAAACCAAAAAACAAGTTTCGTTTTTTTTTTCGTTAATTGTTCTTTTGTTTTAGTCTTCATGAACTTGCTTCATGGTTGACACATTTTATTTCAAATCGTACATTACTAAATACACATTATGAATCATCAGCATTTCTGCTTATTAATATTAATAATGATTTAATTGAATGTATTACAAATCAATTAGAAAAATTATCACCATTACAATTTCGATTAAAATATAAAATTTTATCAAATTCAAAAATATTACTAACTAATCAGCGTTTATCTTCATCAATATTAACAAAAAAATTTAATGTACGAGCTTGGTTACGTGATAGAAAAGCTCAAATAAAAATTTCATCTAAAGAATCACAAATTCCATCAACAAAATCAATATCATCTGTATTATCAAATGTTTCTATTCGACGTAAATCAAATTCAATTCCAGGATCTGGACAACGTTAAATTATTTATATTAAAAATTACAATTGCATTTTAAATGCTAGATATATTCTCAATGATTGTTTTCTCTTCTTTTTTTTTTGTCCTTCTTTCTGTTGTTTTTATGTGCGGAACATGTGTTTATTTACCTTTATGTATCTCTTCTTTATTCTGTTTCGATGAACTGTTTGTTCAGTTCGAATGCTAAATAAATACATGAATATAGTGGACTGATCGGAAAAAAATTGATCATAGAAATCTTAATCGTGTATTTTTTTTATTATGAAGATTCAAAAGATTTGTAAGGGTAAGTATTCCATTTTTCTTCTATAGTTATTAATCGATCGAGTGATAAAATAGAAGAAAAAATAGAAGTCTTTGCTGCCAGGTTTATTAGTTGCATTGCTATATTAAGCGTTGTCCTAATAAGTAGAAGCATGGCTTGGTGGTCTAGTGGTATGATTCTCGCTTAGGGTGCGAGAGGTCCCGGGTTCAATCCCCGGCCAAGCCCGATTGCTTTCTTTTTTTTCCTCTATGTATACATTTATTACATTGTTTTGCTATTTAAGGTTTCTTTCACTTCATTTGGTAATGTTTATTCGTTAAAAGTAATTTCGTTTTTTTTTTATATAAACAACAACTTTTTTTTAAAACGAAGGTTTCGTTTTTGCATATAATTCGAATGCTCTTATTTTATTTTGTTTTTTGTTCGTCATCCTTCTGTAATTCGTTCTTTTCGTTTTTTTTCCAACAGAGTTTATTTTATGAACAACATAAAAGAAAAAAAACGACTAAAAAATGAGAGAAAAAAAATTGTTTGAATTTTTCGTTTGTGATGAAACACTTATAAACATATATTTGTTATGGTAGCAGTAAAAAAAAAGAAGAAAAGAGAGAAAGACATATATGCACATACACATGGTGATTTAATAAAATTATAACAATACATCGAAGGTAAAATGACGACTTCATCGAAACGAGCTGCAAGTCACAAAGAGCAACAATTAGTACAAGAAAATGAAAATGAAGACTATGATGAATATGTTTATTATCCCTATTATCCGAAATCACTACCGGATGGTGGTTATGAATATGTACAAGATCCACAGAAATCTGAAGAATATGAACAATCATCAGAACAGTACTATGATGACCAAGTACCGAATAATTCTGCCCCAGTACAGAGAACGTACGTATAAAAATAAATCAATTTTTAGTTATTTACTTAAATATGATTTTTATGCTTAAATTTAAATTGATATCCTTTGTTTTTTTGTTTTGTTTTTCATCTATTATTTGACTCAATTCCTGTTTTTTTGCGTCGTTTGAAAAATAATTGTGTTCTTTTTCTTGTTCAGGCTACACATCTACGTATTGATCGGCAAAGTATATGAGTTGAGAAAAAAAAAATAGCATTATTATTGTGAATTAACTTTCAGTTGATTGCCATAGGGTACTTTAGAATTTCCAATTGATCGTTTTCTGTCAAAGTAATCATACCATTTTTATTTACATCAATAGTTCAATAACAGAAAAAAAAAATTTTTTTTTTCTACTCATGACAAGAAAAAGAAATGTTATTGGGAAATTTTCTTTTATTCTAAAATTATTTGAATTTATTATTATCATCTATGAAAATTTTGAAGGCTTGTTTTATTAAAGATGAATTTATAGAATGATTTGTTTTTCTTTTTGCACTCATATTAATAAACGATTGAAATTAATATGGATCAATAATTATCAGAGAGCAATTCATAAAATAGAAAAAAAAATAAGTATTGCAAAAAAATATTTTTTCTATTGCGAGTCATTTCTTATAAAGAAAAAAATAAAACATAAAATGTCCAAGTCAACGATTGAGACATATTCCATAGAAGGACATCCATTATATTCGTCTTCTTCCAAATTACCTCGTATTGAAATTCCATCAAATAATGATATTAAAATAATAATTACTGAACCATCGCCAACTCCACTAGATGAATCAGAACCTATACATGTCATAGAAACTAATCCTATTAATAAGACTGCATTAACACGAATGAAATCATCTAAAAAAATACCTACAATTGAAACTGTTGAAATTCCATCATCAAATAATAACAATATTAATCGTAATATTCAAAGAGATTTGACTAATTCATCAGTCAACAATTGGATACTGACTGAAAAAAGTCTCTCAACTAGTAGTGATAGGTATATATAAACTTAATTTATTCGTAATATGATCTCTAAAACTTATGAAATCTATCCTCTTATATGATAGAAATATTTCAATAATAGAATATTTTTTGATTCAACAAATATTTGCATAATTTTTGATCGATAAAAATAAGTAATAATAAAAATTATATTTCTTTATTTTTTTTTATTTAGTATCTATCGAAATGAACCAACGGCTTCTATCGTTTCTGAAAAAGATCGTGTACGTGTTATTGTTCGGTAAGTTGTTATGTTTAATTTTGTTTTTTTATCTAACAATTGTTTTTTTTCTTCCAGTATTCGACCGATGATCGAACGTGAACTCGAAAATCAGAACGATCCACAAACAGTATTGCGTTGTGAGGGTGAAAGTTCTATTATCGTATGTTTTTTTTGTTCATTAATTTTAATATCAAGAACATATTTTAATGAAATAGGCCGAAGGAGGTCAACATAATCGTCGATTTACTTTTGACAATGTATTTGATGAAAGATCAACACAAGAAGAAGTATTTCGTTATAGTGGTATTAAACGTTTAGTTGACTTAGCTATTGAAGGGTATCTTCTATTGTAAAATATCTAAAAACATATTCGATTTTTATTAAATATATTTAGATACGTTACAACTTGTTTTGCATATGGTCAAACAGGTAGTGGAAAAACACATACGATGGTTGGTCCAGGAGGTGCTGCTATTGTATGTATTGTTTATATATATATATATAGAAATCTAAATATATTTATTTATAGTTTCGTATGGATGAAAATTATCGTACAAAAAATTTTGGTATAGCACCACGTGCGATAAATTATTTATTTCAAAGATTACGAGAAAAAACACAAGAAACAAATAGTCCATATTATATTCGTGTAGCTTATTGTGAAATATACAATGAACAAGTATAAATATTTCAGAAGTCTTTGGTTTTTTTTGTTTTTTAATTAAAAAAAGATTTTTCTTAATTAGATTCGTGACTTAATTCGTCCAGAAAATCCAGATAATTTACAAGTACGTGGTTCAATTCAAGATGGATTTTATGTTGAAAATCTTTATCAAACATATATTGAGACAATCGATGAATTATTAACTATACTTGAAGAAGGTTTGAATGAATACGTAATCAAAAAAAAAACGATATTTCATAGATTATTTACTATTAATATAGGTGAATTAAATCGAGCTATGGCTTCACATCATCTTAATGATACGTCCAGTCGTAGTCATGCTATGCTTTCAATACAAATTGAACAAGATTTACAAGATTATGATGATTCACAACAACAAATAACACGACAAGGAAAATTAACTTTTGTTGATTTAGCTGGTAAATATCATTTATTTTATTTTAAATTATCTGTAAATAATTTATGTACAAAAAATAACCTATAACAAGCAGTTTAAATCCTTACTATCTTGTATTATTTCATAGAAGAGGTGTAATAGTTCAAATTTATAAACTGATGGAAGTCCTCTCAAAGAATTTTCCGCATCGGGTTCAAGTTCCTATCAAATGAGTTGTTCATCGACTCAGGACTCTTCATAAGAACTATCATGACATCGTATTTTTGTCAGACGTTCATCAGACAGTAGTAACGCTAAGGTATAAATTTTCTCATACATAATCACTAGGTGATATTTTATAAACGAATTTGAGATTATCAGCAGCAACTCATCAGTTGTAGGAATTGTCTTAAAGAGCTAGTAACCAGTTCCAGCTTGTTTCAAAAGTACAAGTCGACCAACTCGTTTCGAACCAATTGCAACTGTCGACTAGCTAGGTTCGCAACAAATCGAAAATAAATTTAGGTTTCGATTTGTGTTTGAATTTGAATAAATCTGCTGAAATAGTTCAAAGTTTTGTAATTATTCTTTTGAATGGAACTGAACTGTCTCAAGAATTTTCATTCCTACCAACAGAACAAACTTGTTCTGTTTCTGGAAATATTAATTCCAAAATTTCTCCACCTCCTCTTACTAAATCCAAATTTAATTTCGAGTCCAAGACACCAAAGCTTCGAGTTTGTTATACCCTTACAACCAGACTCATTTGAGACAAGTTGATATAGAACTGTTACATCTGGGAAGGTGCAGGTTCAGGTTTTTGTGAACGCAGATCCGGCCGAGTTCAAAGCCCAAATGTTTTTCGTCAATACCTGGCACCCTTCGTGTACATGAAAAATGACGGATCAAGGTTTCAGCTATTGATTCGCTTCTCTCAGAAAAAAACTAAACGTACATTTATATCTTGTTGCTATATTTCTCATCCGGGAAGCAGCGACTCCACAAAAACGTGTAACCGAGCCCAAGAAAAAAATAAAAGCTTGTACCCGAACTCGGCCAGGTTCAGATCTGGAAGGACCCGCAGCTCTCTAGTTATACCTCTACTTTTATATACATGATGAAATTAGATTTAAACATGTACCCTACTATGTACACTTGTCTTCAAACAATTGAACATTTTTATAACTTTGTCATTTTTCTTCCAGGTAGTGAAAAAGTGAAAGTAAGTCATTCAAAAGGTAAACAATTAGTCGAAACGAATAATATCAATAAAAGTTTACTTACACTTGGTAACTAAAACAAGGAATATTTTATATTCTATTTAAAAATTATTTTGCTAGGTACATGTATTTCGGCATTAAGTGATCCTAACAAGCTTAATGGTCATGTACCTTATCGTGAATCAAAATTAACTCGACTTTTAGCAGACAGTTTAGGTGGACATGGTGTAACATTAATGGTATATTTAATTATCAATAAAATTATAAAGTTAATTTATTTTTTTTTTTTTTTTTTTAGATAGCTTGTATTTCACCATCAAGTTTATGTGAAAATGAAAGTTTAAGTACATTACGTTATGCAAATCGTGCAAAAAATATTGAAAATGCTCCATTAGTAAAAACAGATTCAAAAGAAAATGTTATTAATCGTTTAAAACTTGAAGTTCGTAAATTAAAAGATGAAAATTATGAATTAAAACAAAAATTAGGCGTACAAACAAATTATAGTTTACCTAGAATTAAAAATCGAAATCATGATTTAGGTAAAAATGAAAAAAAAACTCGAACTAATTAATTGATAATAATTCATATAAAATTTAGGTTCACAAGCATCTATACATTCATCAGGAAGTAGTGATGTATATGAACGACAAGATACTCAGTAAATATTTTTCATTTTTTTTTTTTTTTGTATTATAAAACATTTTTTTATCGTTTGATTAGTGGTCGATTGAATGGTATGACCACACAAAAAATTCGAAGTCATCATGAAATTTTAACACGTGAAAATGAAAAACTTGCACGACAATTACATCAACGTGATAAACAACAACAAGGTCAATCAAATGGTAAACGTGTTATTGTTGTTGAAGATGATCATCCAGTTCAACAAGTAAAATCTTTTTCATATTTATCAATCTTGATTCTTGTTTTTTTCATTAGTTAAGTTCACCAAATAATCGTCGTATTATTAGAACTTATAAAAATGAACCTGAGGATGAAATGTTCGTATTAATAGATTTATATTAAATATATATATATATATATTGAATAAGTTTCATAATATAGATTGGAACTTGTACGTCGTCCATCATATACAACAAGATATCGAACTGTTCGTAATAGATATCCAGATGAAGGTTCACCTCGACGACGTACAACAACTATTGTACGACGAGCACCAGAAACAATAATATCTCAAGGTAATCATACAATATGATTAAAAAAAAAAATTCTAATTCAAAAATAAAATAAATTAACATATGTCAAGTTTGTATAGAATTTCTTGTAAATTTCAAAAATTTATGAGAATTATAATGTAGATAAATGTCTATCTTCGAATTAGATAATGATCGAGTATCATTCTTGTACTAATCGTTTGTTATCTTATACTAATAGAACGGAGTCAATGATTACAAATTTAAAATCTTGACTGTAACTCTAAGTTATTTTACTATTCAAGAGAAAGTGACATTGACTATGATACAATTGTAATCCTCATTAAAAAAACTCATCGAGTCTAATGAGGAAATGTTCTCAATTGTCGGAGGCTTTGCTTATATGTAAGACTCGATACATTTAATGAAAGTCCAAAATGATTTGCTTCTATTATTCATTCTTCTGAAATTATATTTCGTGAATTATCGATTTCAAATAAGTTTGACGTATAATTTTGTCTATGAATAGGCCTCATCATTATTAGATTGTTCAGAAAGTTTCAATTTGAATGTACAATTCTTTTTCGAGATATTGAATAATCCAAAAACTTTCATTTCCCCTTGACAAAGATTAGAATAATATCTCAAGAAAGAAATCATACTTTTCAATTGGACCGCTAGAGATGCTTCGTTATGAATTTAATATCTAAATTTACAAATCTCTTCTGTATTTTAGATCGACGATAATTCGCGTAACTGACAAAATCAATAGAAAGACACATACGAAGAGTGTCAGTCAATTTTTCAATTATGCACATGATGTATACATAAATTATTCTCGAACAAATCATGTGCTATCCATTTTATCTGTTTCTCTTTTTATTTTTTTTTTGCTCTTTTTACATATCTGTTTCAAAGAATAAATTAAAATTTCCTTAATATCTCCATTTATCAAACTGAAATGAGATATGATTTTCAACAGGTGAAGAAGTTAATTCTTTTGTGTGTGTGTGTTTGTACAATTAAATACAATTCTAAATTAGATTAATGAATATCGTCGCGTCATATCTGCATGGGTTTTTTTTTAGTTTTCTCATCAACTAAACGATAAATGTTTGCCCTTTTAACAAACATTAGACAACAACTGATAGATCACTATATCGAAGATTAATGACTTTGATTTCACACTTATCAATGAAAATTTATATTCACCTGTTTACTACGGATCATATTCCACAGACACAATCACCATAGACTACTGTCAATCATATAACTTGAAAGAATCTTATCAGACAAAAAAAAGAAATAACATAGAAAATATTTTGTTTTGTGACATTTCTTGAATAATGATTACGAAACATTATGCATGTGTTGAAATTTTAGAAAGATATTTTACATCAAAATATATATGAATAAATTGCAATATTGATATTTTGGAGTATCTACACTTTAACTTTCATTCTGATCAAACGATTATAAAGTGATTTGTTTTTTAATTCTATTCTCTTCGTAGTCCTCCACACCAAATTTCATGTGCCTATCGGGTGTCTCATTCCTAAATGACAGGACTGGCAGTTAGAAAAAAAAATGGCATTTTTTAAACGAGACGCTTGTCTGAGAAAAGATAATGTAAGTAGGTCATTTTATAGCTTGGATATGACTGTATCGAAACATGTGGTTCACTAGTCTTTATTTCTATATTAGAGAAAAAACAATTGAAGTACTCAAAAAATAGTATATATTCATTCCCATTGTACAATGACATTTTGAAACGTGTTTGATCTATAACATACGACTGATTGTTCTAATTTCATTCAAACTTGAAGATTAAATAGAACTCAAAAAAGTTATATGACCGATAACAATTTCAATCTTCTATAGTTTCTACTATTCCGAATATATTCAAATTATTCCACAAAATGTATAGTGACGCTCTTATTTGCAGCTATTTTCAGTTAAATCTACACAAACCACACTGTGTATCTTGCTTAAGATTCAGTGAAGTATTGAGAAACTTTTGCTGTATAACATAGGCATAAAATATAGAAATTTTTCATTTTTTCCTATCATTTGTACTAAAAAGCTACAATTTACTCATATATACAGACATAGATGTCCGCTAGCTAGAACACAAGATAAAATCATAAATATTTTCGTCATTCGACTACTTATTATTATTATATTTTTGCTAAAGAAGAAAACACACATACACAAAAAATTTGTCAAAAGAAAAGAAAACAATGAAGATAAACTGTCTTTTGTCTCTTTTTTTTTACGAAGTTTGTGGTGTCAATGGTAAACCATAAGACGATGAATAATATGGTGTTGCAACAGCAAAATTACTTGTTTGTGTATAAGGAAAAGGATTAAAAATTGATGCATAATTTGTTGTATTATTAATAGATGTATTTTGTTGATGATAAGGATGATGATAATTTTGTTGATAATAATAAGGTGTATGTGAAAATGGACTTTCTGAATTTGATACAATAGAATTTCCTCCTGTATATGGTGATTTCATAGCTGATTCAAATTGTTGTTGAAATGTTACAGTTGGATAAAGATAACGATGATGATTATGATGATGATATGATGTTGATGATTGATCATAAGGTAACCATGTTGGTGGTTCAATTTTACATATTGATGCAGATGATGACAATGTTGATGGTGTATTAACGGGTGAAAGATCATGTTTTGTTATTGATATTGTAGATGACGGCATTGTAGTCGATACAAATGATGATGATGTTGATGAAACAGGTGGAGAAGAATTTGAATCACTATGTTCACTATTCCCTTCTCCTATACCATGACATGGTTGTGATAATGGACCAATTTTATTACGTAAAATACGTGAAATTGATGATACTGATGGTACATTAAATTTATCGCATACATTATCTAATAATAATTTTTCACGTATTTCCCATGCAAACATACCAGGATCTTTAACTTTATAATCACGTATACGACCAACAACACGTGGTGTTGTTACACGTGGTTTACTACCACCAATAGCACCTGGTAATACAGAACCTCCAACAAAAACAAAAATAAAAAAAAAAACAACAAGATCAAAAAAAACAAAACTATATGATTCATTCCAAAAACAAAAATAACTTACCTGTTTCATGATAACGAGCAAGAATTTTACTAACACATCCATGTGAAACTTTTAAACGACGACTAATATCACATGGACGTGTTCCTGAATTAGCCATTTGAACAATTTGTAAACGTATTGGAGTTGGTAATGGTCGTCCATTGACAAAAACACCACCAAGTTGATTAACTTCTCCATAACTTTGACTTAAACTGTTATCATTAAATGAATAATCAGCTAAAAACAAAATTAAACATTAATCTATATAACATCTTTCGATAATACGTAGTTTCTATTTTCATTCTGCTAAATAAATGTATCTAATAAATCGAAGATGATTATGATCATTTAGCAAGATTGTGTGTATATGAAATTTGATCATCTATCATCTTTTTCTCGCCTGGTGTGAGTTGATGACACTATTTTCTTCGGATCATATTTGGATTGGTTCAATAGAAAAAGAAGAGGAAAAAAAAAAGACGATTATTTTGATCGATAGGGCAATATTTGTTTAGATGAGTAGATGATATTTACAATTCAAATATTCTATTTGGATTTTTTTTTGTATAACAAAAACAACAAGAATACAATAACTCAATGGCGCAGGGCAATCATGTCAATTTTATTTTTTTGAGCGTTTTCTACTAAGAAAAATCCATAATGATATGTTACCTCATCGAGACAAGACAAAAGTTGGTTTCAAATAGGATTCTTTTTTTCATCATGCAACTCGACTATTAACTTGTATTATATTCGAAAAAAAAATTATTTCCCTGTTTGTTTCTTTTTCTTTTTTTGTTCTCTCAATGGACATTTGCAAAAAGTAAGCATAGGAGTAAATGTTCCTAGTGTCATTGAGATAAAACAGACATATGAAAAAAAAAGCAGCGATGAAATCTGTATTTTTTTTTGCTATCTCACATATACAATTGTCATTCATCTATAGACAATTTACATACCCATTGCAATTGTTGTAAGTTGTCGGATAGTTGATAGAGAAGGTAGATTGATCTACTTTGGCTATGCTCGATGTCCCGTGTTTGTACGTTAATTCACGGTTCGATTCGGTATTTCCGTTGCACTCGGCTTCACTCGAATTCACCTTAGGGTTGCTTGTTTTCAATTATACTTACTGCGTAGCTTTTTTTTCTTCTTTATCACTTGATCTATCATCTATCTCTATCTCTCTCTCTCTTCATCGCCTATTTTCTTCGGTTTGTACTAACATTTATTTCTCTTCTTCTTTTTCTTTTTTTCTCTTCGTTCTATGACTTCTGCCGACGATTGACTAGCAAATATTTAGAGTTTTAGTTCTCTTCTTTTGAAGAGAAAGAAGTAATCAATTCTCTCTCTCTCTCTCTCTTTTGTCGTCTGGGGTTCCTTTTTGTATACGATGCACGAGCTGCTTATCGTATCATGATGTATTCGAGAGAGAAAAAGTCGAAGAAAGATGAGCCGAGTGGTAATGATATATATCTCAACCAATAAACATGCAGATAAGAAGGGAAAAATAGACCAATGAATAAATACAATATATATATATATATATGTATAAGAAGATAATCAATTGATTTATTAATATTTCAGTTTTCTTAGATTTTGTAAGTCGATTAGGGAACTATTCTTTCTTGGTTTATGAAGTTATTTAGTCATTTTATCAAATGATCTCCTCGTTTAACATAAAGTAAATTTTATATTTTAGAATTTCCAAAAAAACACAATATTAAGTATGATAGATTCTTTTTCAAATTAATTTAAACTTTGATTGTTGTAAATACTGACATAATTAAGAGTGAGCTAGGCTGGACGTAGCTCTATTACTAGAAAAAACACGATTTTCTTGTTACACTACTAATTCTAAACTTCTTTTTATACGTATATTTCTATGTACAACAAAAAAAGACTGTATGATATACTGAAGACGATCAAATATCATTTACTGAGTACCCATACGGTGCTCTATAATAGAGAAAGCAAATTAACTCGATGACATTTGAAGAGACACATCGTATTCACAATAACATTATTTTCTCTTTCTCTCTTCGTCTTTTCCTATAGTCATTGTTGATATTTAAGTATGGTGTCAGACAAGCGAAACGCTGTTATATTTGCTTGCCAATCACGCGTATATCACTTCATTAGACAATTTTTCGAAAAAGTCAGATGGATATATGTGATACTCTTCAAAAACAATCTTTTTTTTTTCCTTTTTCTTTTACTTCTCTTTCTCACTCTCTTTCGATTTTATTATTAAGCTTTTGATGTCGACAATTGAGCAAGCAAGTATTTATAATATATTCTCGTCGAATAGAATGTCAAAATAACACTTGTTCTCTTTTCGTCTCAAGATAAATGTGTTGTGAAGAAGACACGTGTTGAAAACATCAATGTATCAATTCGTTATTGATTAATAAATGAAAGATGAGCTGCTTTCATTTTACTTTTCTTTGGTTTAATGCCGACACTGTTACGAAATTTAAGTCGGCACAACGGCTAAATATTTAGAAAACAAAAAAAAAAATATTCCTATATAATGATTATTTGATTGACGAGAGAGATTTTCAATGAATGTGAATACAATCAGATGTTCATATATATATATTTATTTTTAAAATAAATTGATGATTAAATGCGGGAAAGAAAAAAAAAAATGTATAAAACAATAAAATTTGGCATATAAACAACTATGAAAATAATAGTGTGAAATAAATAGATACATATCTCATTATCATTTTGCAACTGACTCATTACCTTCTATCAATTGTGAATAACACTAATGATTTGTTCGTCCTGATAAACACAAACATGATTTGTCGGCATGATTATATAGGCGGCAAAAATCTTTTCAATTTCATTCAATTTAATAATATTGATATCGAGATATAATGATCTAGTAATTTGTATTGTTTTCTATATCCAATTATATTTAAGAGAATACAAATCATTATTCCGTTCTGGGTCAAATACATATAATCTATAACCCTTGGGTTAGTAGTTTTAGAAGAAATTGAGATTATCTTGAGGCAAATGATGAAAGAACGATGCGACTATGATCATATTGTCTGTTGTCTAGTTATCATGTATAAATACTTGGATTGATTTTTTTTACTTGTATGTGTCAAATGAGCCATTTGACAATAAACATCCGCAAAGGATGATAAATATATATATATTCGAATCTTTGTTTGTAATAATTAATAGATAGGTAGTATTGCTGTATATGATTATGAATATGTATGTGTGTGTACAACTCGATTAGCAAGATGAATGGGCAATAATCATGTTAAATCGGATAAACAAATGGAACGGAAGAATTCAATGGAAAAAAAAGTAACCGGTGCAGCTGAGTGGCATGATATTGAAGATAATAATACTTTAGAAAATAAAGAAATAATTTTTATTAAATCGAATTTTTCTTTTGTGCTAATTGTACACGTGTATTTTTAGTTTTTAATAATGTTTGATATTTAATTCTTTGATTTTCATATTTAGTAAAGTCACCATTTTGTATAGGTTTATAAAAACGTCTGTCAGTTTGATCGATGTTCAAAAGACGATGAGAACTAAACCAACCAATTTCTTGTGTAGTTGTTTGTGGAAAATTATAAAGTTTATTTGGAGGCATAGATGCACGTTGAATAATTGAATGAAGACGTTCATCATCTTTAAATATATATTCATCCGGTTCATATTCATTTACTTTTGGTGTATAGAAATATTGCTTAAGATGATACTAATAAGACACATAATGATAAATTTTGTTTATACGGGAAAAAAAAAAGAAATTTTTATACAGGATTGATAACAAAATTAGTGAAGATACGACGTGGACATTGAATTTCACGTCGAAATATGTCATGTTGCATTGATGATTGTATTAGATTGTTTGATTTCTTGGTTGTATTTCGTTGAATAGATTTATTCGGTATTTTTCTATTTGTTTTCAATTGATTTTTAGTAAGAGAATTCATCATAGAATTTTGTTATAGAATCAATATTCTAAAACAAGTGCGCACTTTTCTTAATGAAATATATTGTGATTATTTGCAATTGTTTGATACTTTGATGTAAAAAAAAATGCTTCTTATTTATTCTCAAGAATAGATCCATAATCACAATTTGAAACGCTTAATATAGTTAAGAAAAAAAGTGATGCCAATCCGGAAATCGACCATGTCGACTACGATGAAGTTTTAGATATTGAATTTGACTCTTTTATTCGGAAGTCTACAAAAAGTTCTTATAGAAATTCACACATCAGCTCATTTTGATTTACTCATTAAATTTACAATTTTCTCCTCTGTCGCTTGATTGCCAGAAAAGTTAAAAACAAGTTTTCTTCACAAAAGATTGAAGACGGTATTGATTCATTCTCTTCAGCAATATAGCATTACTGAATTGTTTCACAAAGAATTCAAGAATGCAATCATTTAGATAGTTTGAAATTTTACAATTCCAAAAAATAATATAAAGACTAATAGTTCGTATTATATTGGATGAATCATTGAGTTAGCCAGCATTAAGCACTTCTTGCTCAACAATTGAAGATATTATTAGATTTTAACATTTCTAATGTCAAATTCTAAAACAGAATTCTGATTTTTTTTCAATGGACATTGCATTACTATAATAAATGAAAAATTGTTATTCTAACTTCCACATAGTGACAAAGGAATAGTATTAATTCAGAAATCATTCTTTCAATGAAAACAAGTCTTTCACATAATAAAAAATGCAACATTGATAGAAAGAAATAAACCATACATATTGTACTTTGATAAAGTAACATGAGACTAGGTTTTAAAATCAATCGTTTAATGTTCCTCGAACTTTATGTTAGTCGTTAACAGCAACAATCAATGAATCGTAAAAAAAGAATACTGTTTCTATTTTATATCATTTATATTTACGAATGACATGTCGTTCAATTAGTTTATTAGATGAATCAACTATTCTATTTAGCTGAAAATAAATATGTAAATTTCCTTAAATAAAAGAAAAAAAAAATGATACTTTATTTGATGAGTGTGCTATTACTAAACATAAATATTAAATGGAAAAAGAGATTTGATTTATGTTTGTCAGAAGAAAAAGGAATATTTGACTAAATATGAAAATCAATGAATTGATTTTAATTGACGGTGAGGCAAAAATTCTGCATTAATTTTGTTTTCAGTATGAGTGAGTGAAGAAAAGATCGAGACTTCACATTTACTCAGAGATATAGCAGTGCAGAACTTGATGCGAATGGATTTCGGGCTTTCTTCTGGAAAATTTTTTGATTTTTTTCCCAATAAAATAACAAAGAATATATCTCGAAACGTGTGCTTCTTTCCATTCTTCGGTGTAAATCGATTTGACGGTTTAATCGTTTGAGAAAGAAAATACACTAATATCAAAGTCGAATAAGGATCTCAATAGCTCTAACGTGAATGAGTCTCATGCTAACGACTATTGATCAAAGATATGATTTTCAGAAAGTATAATGAATCCATTTTCGTCAGAATAAAGTTCGAAGTCTATAAACACTGATTATACTTGTGTACCTAATGTTACTTCATCATGTAACTATTTTTTGTTGCTTGACTCAAAACTTCCTAAAAAATGAAAAGGCCATTGAATACAAGGTACAATATGACTTAGGAATTTTTCTTGCCAAAGACATCCGCACCCAAGACAACTACTCAAGAACGAAATTATAGAATATTTCTAAAACTGAACATGATGAACTTTTTAACTTGACTATAATTGTATGATTGTCACTCATATTTGTTTGGAAAAAAATGAGTGAATATCTGCCGTATATTTAGCTTTTAACTGGTACAAATAACAAATATTTCAATTATTGGAGTACTATTAGACGTTCTGTAGCTGTAATCGAGTCACTGCTGTCCTGAATAATTATCGTCTCTTCTACAGTAATTCTCTTTTTTAATACTCTTGTCGGCAATATATAGATTTGCAACTGTATCGATGTTAGTAATTCAGGTCGAAAATAATTCATTAATTTATTTTTAAACAAGATGGACTATCCTAAATGCATGATTATATAAGTTGAATATTGTAAATAGACAAACCGCAGTCAAATAGTTCTTATTATCATATAGAATGATAAAAAATATTAAATTTTTGATGTCAATCAATAATAAAATAGAATACGTTGCTTAATGATTCTATCGAATGAAGAACATGATGATAGTAATCTTTATTAGACGTTCATATTAATATGATTATAGAAATAAGTAAAACTTGAATACCTCCAAACAACAAACAACCAATATCGTTTATAGATAACTTTTTTAAATGAAATTAACAACTATTATCATCATCAAACTAGAAAAGAACATTTGAGATTTCAGATAATTAATTTATTTTTGATCTTCAAATGATAAGACGGAACAAATCAAGTTATTGATTAACTGTTTCAAAATTTATTTTACGAAAACTTTAGTTATCGGCACATTACTCTAATTACAGTAGTGCTCAAAGTTATAGTTATTAGGTCCTAACACTTTTGAACATTATAAAGAGTTGTGCATTTTTTACAACCTTCTCTTGCAAAGTTACAAACATCACAAACTACATTTATCTTTTGTGAAACTGATATTTTTGTAAGAGAAGGTCGTAAAGAATGCAGTGATCTCTTATATCGTTCAAATTTTTATGCTCTCCCAGATGATACTGTTAAAAGCGAATTCTCACAACATATTTTGGGATCTAAAAACTACCGTATTCACATTTAAGAATGTGGATGTGAGAAAATAAAAGATTCACATCCTCGTCGACATCCAAAAATCAAAAAGATCTTGTTTCTTTAACATATTTATTAATTCTTTTTTTTTTTATTTATAAATACCAAATTGGTATTATCGATGAGTAACAAAAATGTTTTTTTTTTCAACGATGATTTATAGTTTGAATCATCTGTAATTGTTCTTCTCGATTTTTTTCCAATGTATCTCGCATTTCTTTTGTAATATCACGTACAAGATGATGAGCTAATGAAATACAATTTTCTATCTAAAATCAATAAAAACAAAAAATATATATATATTGAAAAAAAAATATCATAAACAAACCTGATCACGAGTCAAACAGATTTCTCCAAACATTGCTAATGTACTTAATTCTTTATGTTGATTCATACCAATAGCAAATAAACCTTCCATGACTTTTTCTTCACCTTCACATGCATCAATTAACATGTATTCTCTTAAATTTAAAATTTCAAAATAAATACTTTTGTTTTCTTTTTTTAACGACTGAAGACAAACCCATTTTCAAATAGAGCAAAACTTATCATAATTGGATAATGAAGAATACGAATAGGTTGTGGATTTCGTTCATTAATTGGATGCTAAATAAAAAAAAAATCAAATTTAAACAAAATTTTAAGTTTAATAGAAAATCTTTACCACATGTACATCTGTTCCAGTGACTGTTACTGCTGGATATCTAAAATGAAAAAAGACATTTTTTTTTTCTAAAGATGACACATTAAAAATCTCACCGAAAATGAGCAAGAGCACATAGTGCAGCTAAATTAGCACAATCAAGAATATTTCCATCATAATCAAGTACATGCAAATTTACACTAATTTCCCAAACCTTCAAAAACAAAAAAAAAAACAAGCCAACAAATGGCTATAGAAAATATTTAAAATTTCTATTCTAACGTTTTCATAAGCAAGAATACATAATGATTCCATATCAACACAACCTGAATCACGAATATTTTGTAACAAATGTCGACTCATAAGTGTTGTCCATTGTGTTTGTCTATAAAATATGATGAAAAATTTTTCATGAATTTTCAAAAATTTTTACCTTCCAGTTTCAAAATTAAACATCATTGTATGACTATTTTTTAATTGTAGTCTTAATCGACCTTCATTCGGTCGAGTTTCTTTTGGTTTAACAATTTTACAAGATGTTTGTGCCAATACTCTTCGAAAAAAAATATTAAATAAACAAACTGATTTTTATCAACTCACAAACTTGGTTAAACCGAGTGAGACAACAACTGAACCATATTCTTCTCGAAATTCAATTTTAATTTCACGAGTAACAAATGGAAGTCTATGATCAAGTCGCTAAAAAATATAATAATAAAAATAGATAACATTTATTCATTGAATCAATTTCTAGTTCTTATTTTGATTTACTTGTCGATCCCGTAAACATCGAATAATAAAATTTTTTTCACATTTTCCAATTACTTTCGATGCCATATTAAAATACTAAAATATAATATCAAATATATCGTTTTCTTTTTGTTTTCTTTGTTTTTTATTTTATAATTATAATAACAAAATAAAAGAAAAATAATTTATTTGATAAATAAAATCTTATCAAATGGTTCTATAAATAATCTTTCAAAATTTAATATACTAAATCGATCAACACTGTTACGTGCTTGTTCTTGTATTTGACGTCGTTCATTACATTTCATTTCAAGTATTTTTTCCATCATTGTCACATAGGAATCAATATCCGAAGCAAAAAATCCTGTTTTTCCTTCGTCAATAATATCCATTTGTGGACCACCGGATTTATGAGCAACTACAATTGCACCTGCAGCCATCATTTCTACAATACCTAAAGAGATAAAACAAAACAAAAAAATGAATGTACGGATATCTATCAGATTGAGAATTATTGAAATTTTTTTTTTTTTTTTGCAACTGAACCGATCATTTGACCGACAAATATTTGATCCATTTAATATATAACCTTAAGATACAGCTCAACGAACACATGGAATGTGAAATTCATATGACTCTTGAAATTCCTTATCTCAAATGGATTCACTCCTTTGTAAGAACTCTTATTCTCATTCTATGATTAGAATGTGTAATCTACAAATAATTTAGAGTTGAGATTTTAATGATGACTAATTCTGATTTCAAGCATAATCTATGCTTTACAGACCTAATCCAAAATGTTCATTTTGCATAGTATTTAAACCAATTATTGCTTGATTAAGTTGAATTTTTAATTCTTGAAAATCTATATCTATTTTAAATATGACTTCATTATTAATATTTAAATTATCAACAAGTAATTGTAATTGTTCTAGATATTTTCTATCTTCATTATGTCTTATTCTACCAATTAATATCAATTTTAATTTTTGATGATAATTTGATTTTCTAAATAAATTTAATTTATTAAAATTAATTTCTAAAAAAAAAAACAACTAAACTATACTTTTGTAAAAGTTGATGAAATGCTCGAATTTGTAATTCATGATTTTTTTCATATCGAAATTGTCCAATTGAAACGATTGTTTTTATCATTTGTTCATCATCATTAATTAATGGCATTTCTAAAAATTGTTTAATATCACATGGTGGATAAACAGGACCAATACAACATAATCTCCATATAGATTCAATATGTTTTTTTGTCCATATTGAATTACAATAAACAATTTTTGAACATCGTCCACACCAACTATAAACATAAGTATATATTTGATAAGAAATTAATTTTATTTTAATTAATAATGAATTCTTGATAATAGATTGATGATTATTATATATTTTATATTCTTCATTTATTTGTTCGAATATATTACTATTAATTGTTGGATAATGAACATAGGAAATAATTGGAATTGAAGCAAGATAATAAAAACATGGATAAGTTAATGTATAACCCATTGAATCAATATAAATATCAGGTATAAAATGTATTAATGCTTCAAAACTTAGAATAATTGAACCAATATTTTGTCCTAATAAAGTTAATATAGTATTAGATTTTGCTTCAATTAAAAATCGACTTCGTAGATAAATAAATGTTATTGAAGATTTATAAATTTCCATATCTATATCAAAATGTTGTTTAACACATTGAAAAATTTCTTCTGGTGTTGTATCAATATCACCTGTATAAATAATAATTTGGATATCATTTTTATATTTTTTAAGAATTGATTCAATTGCAATCCATAAAACTCGTTCACTGCTACCTACATTTTTACAATAGGGATGAAAAAAAGCAACATTGTAACGGTTTTGTTGATTTTTTTGTGTCCATAAACGACATTGTTGATGATACCATGGTACAAAAACAAATTTTAGTATAGGAATAATGGTAAATGACCATCCGATTAATGTTATAATAAACCAAAATAAAAATATGATTAAACAAATATTGAAAATAATAAAAGTAAAAATTGAAAGAAATATCAGATAAATTAATATTAAACTCCATATGAAGAATAATGTCAGTTGAAATAATCGTTTGAATAATCGGTACCACATTTTAAAATAAAAATTACTGATTCAATCGAAATACATGTGAAAAAATAGATGGCGCTTTTTCAATTTGTTAAATTAACTTTTATAAAAAAAGCGATTCAAAGCTTTATTTTAAAAAAGAAAAACAATGTTTTTTTTGTACTTTTTATACTTAGAAAATGTTCAATATTTAAAGATTTAATTTTATTGTTCATTATAAATAACCAATAGTGAAAGCTGCCAAAATTCTTTTGTCTTTTTCTTTCTTTCTATCATCTTATATTTTTCTTGGTCAAGGATTTGTTATATGAGATTGAACGTTTCCTGTTTTTTTTTTTTTTACTTCAGTGAGAAAGAACATGTGTGTGCATAAGATCTCTTATCATTTGTTCGCTTTTTTCATACGTATTAGTGATGTTCTGCTATCACCAACAATTTTTCCTATCTTTTCTTTTCCGTAAGATCATTTGATTGTTGCATAATATTAGAAAAGACTATTATTTTTTACTGTTCGACGACTATATGTATGTGTCAAATAGTTGATTTGTTATTATTTCAAGATGACGAAGAACAAGAAAAAGAAAAAAAAGGAAATCTTTTGTCGATTATTTTGTTCATCACTTTCTTAATAACATTATGTATATACTGATAAACAAATCTTACATATCATTATCAATAAAAATCATTCATCATAACTCAATCGAACACCATTCTATTGCATAAAAGCATGCATTTACATCGTCTATCTTGTTTCTTTCTTTGTATATACACACATATATATATATATATATATATATGTATATCTACCAAAATCACTATCGTTGGCAACATCTGAATTCAATCTACTTTTTTGTATTCAAATGATGTATTAGTCAGCAACAAAAGATGTCCATATGGTACCGATGTCTGAACAGACGATAATCTTTGCATATTATACACCAGAGCATTATTGTTTATGGATAGGTCTGTAATAACATTAGAATACTAACTGGTGATGCCGCAAGTGCTGTTCATTAACAGACCATATGTGTTTTTGCATTCTTTCGTTTTGTTTTTCCTATATTCAACAACTAATTGATCTGATCTTGATTAAAAGAAAAGTAAAGGATCATGATCATAAATACATAGACTAGACATAATCAGTACTTGACTTTTATTGAGGAACATTTCCGTTTGACATACATTGATAATCATTTGTAACCCTTTTGTTGTCCTTTCTCTTCTTTTACTTTCTTTTTTATACCGTTGTTCTGTATTCTGACCCCGTTCAAAGGTGTTGCCCTCAATCGTCTTTTTTTCTTCTTATTCTGTTCGCGATCGTCGATCAATCTGTTGTTACTCTCATTGTCCATCCGAGAGTATGTGTAGTAGTGATGGAAAGAAGAAGAAGAAAAAAAAAATTTTGCCTTCTTTCTGTCTCTTTCTCAAACGTTAAATGACTGTCTCTCTATTCGAACAGGAAGAACACTGAGTGGCTTTGTTTCAAGATAATTTCATTCAGTCGGTCGGACATTATTGCATATATTTTCTTTGTTCTCTTTGTAGATGTAGAAACGACGTTGAATGAATTATCGAATAGCATCATGTTAATGAAGACAAATCTATGGACAATATTATGTGAGTATATACATATATTTGGATCATATCTATGTCTGATTTTTATGTATAATCCAATGATTAAATTTGATTTTTTTTTGTCACCTCGATGAACATAGAAAATTATCGATTGTCTAGAGATGGTCATTATTGATAAAAGAAAAAAATGAAAAGACCCGAATAGTTATACTTTCGATAAGACTTTATTTTTTTTTGTTTGTTCTCGAATATATAGTGAGTTACTTTTTATTTCTTTTAAATTAACTCCGATCAACCAACTCAAGTCGAAATGTTTTCTTTTTGATAATTAAAGTATATACATTTTCCATATGAATATGTATTTGATGAATGAATCGACATGTTATGATGTTAGTCTCTCATGCTTATCAATCGATAGATTAAAATAGTCGATATAAACATACATATATATATATATATGTATGTGAAAATGAAATGAATTCGTTGATATTCGACAAAAAAAAACAACATGATGTTTCATGCTTTCGAAATTTTCATATCAGATCTTTCTTTTTTGTTTTGCTACTATATCAAAATGTTCGACATTTTAATAGTTGTCAAATCAATTTTGTTTGATTTACTATTCAAGTATTTTTTTTTAAATAAGCTTAACATACAAAAGTATTAATTTTTCACATGGGTACTTCATTGGTAAGAAAAATTGACAGAAAGTGATTATAATTTAGTCTGTCAAGAAAATGTGATAATTTTCGTATGATACGGTTAAAATTCATTCCTATTATATACGAGTCTATGTCGTGCATATACTACTTAATAAATATTGCATGTCTACTTTTTATTACTAATCACGTAAATCTATACATATATATATATATATATATATGTATATATATGTTTTTATTTTAGTTCTATATTATTTAAAATTCTATTAAATGTTCATATGAATTTATTTATATTCAGCATAGTTTGCTATTTATCATTGATAATATCAATTCGAATGGTATATAGTCGATCCGTGTCATGTTCATGCCATTTAGATGGTACAGGAATGACAATGGTTTGTGACAATGTTCATTCATTGATTACTTATCAACAATGTATACATGAACAACTTAGTTCGCAATCAGATATAAAATTAAGACGTGGTGGCGTTATTACAAATTTAACAATAAGAAGTCATCGATTAAATAGTTTATCAAATGGTCTTCTTCAATTTTCATATGGAAATATATATTATCAATTAAATGATTTACGTTATTTATATATTGTACAGAGTAAATTACGACAAATAGATAATCAAGCTTTAGTATTAATTGAACGAGCTCTTGAACATCTTGATTTATCAAATAATGAACTTGAATCTATGCCAAAAATATCAAATAATAATGTAGAATATAGTAATCTTGCGTATGTATATACATTTGTTTACAAGAAAACAAAAAAAAAAAAAAGTTTTTTTTTTTGTTCAAATTTAGAAAATTAATTTTATCACACAATCAAATTCAACGTTTAACAATATCTGATATTCGAGCATATAATCGTTTAGAAGAACTTGATCTATCATTTAATCATCTTCAATATATTGATATGACTATAATTAATTATTTAAAGAATTTAAAAAAATTATTTTTAAATTCAAATATGTTAAGAACATTAACAAATAATATAAAATTTCCAAATTCTTTTAATTTAAAATTAAGTTCAAATCCTTTAGAATGTGATTGTCGTCTTCGTTGGTTACGTAATGCATTGAATCGTGTTGAATATCCTATTTATCATGATGAACCACGATGTGAAATGCCTAAAGCATTAGCTGATAAAAAAATGATTACATTAAGTGATGAACAATTTGTTTGTGGACCAATTATATCAAAACCTGATTTAAGAACTCTTATTACAACAACTGGAGAACTTGCTACACTTCGATGTGATGTAAGTCAACAAAAAAATATATTTTATTTAAATAAAAGTATTTTCGTCATTCATTTCATTCTACAATATCCATTTGCATGTATGATCGTAATGAGCTATGAATATCCTGAAAAAAGTTCGAGTTCTTAGCTTACTGATGTAGGGATACTACAGCAGTACAGTATTTTTTAAGTCAATGTTGTGATCTCCCAGAGGAATATTAAGGTCTGTGTATAAAGTTCCGAATCGAAATTCGAAAATTAATTTTCCTGATATTCCTTAGGGGGACTACGGCATTGAGTTAAAAAATACCGTAATACTACAGTATGTCTGTAGCTAATAAGCTAAGAATACAAATTCTTTTTCAGGATACTCAAAGCTTATTAAGCATTCAACTGAAAACTTACTTTGATGACCAGTTCGTATATCAGAGGAAAGATAAATCATATAACTCATGCATAGTTTCTAAAGTCAATATTAGTTTTAGAATCTAAATTGAGTTTTGAATAGAAAGACCTCATTCAATCTGAGATTGAACGTTTTAATATAGATATAAACATTTGTTGAAATTTCATTTTCTCATTGAATTTATGAACAAGTCAATAGAATTGTTATAGATTAGAATAATATGTTATTTTAGGTCTATTCCGATCCTGCACCTGAAATTTGGTGGACATTTCAAAACAAAATTATTGGTAAGATGATATCAACTGTAAATGAACCTGATATTCATACTGGTTCATACACAATTCGTTATTCGTGTTTATCAACGTCTTCTATGGATTTATCACCTGCAACATGTCTTAATAAAACAACAACATTAACAATATCAAATATAGGTACAGAACATAATGGAACATATAATTGTGTTGCTGCTATACGTAATCAAGGACGTTCAGATAACGAATATTTATCATATGAATTACGAGTTCGACAAACATCATTAATGAATAGTTCATTTGTTCTATGGACTATTGGATTATTTCTATTTCTATTTTTATTTCTTCTTATTCTATTATGTTTATGTTGTATTCTACGTTGTTATCAATCAAATCGACAACAAACTAAACGAAATAAAGCATTATTATTTGATAGTATGAATAATCATAATGGTTTCTTAGTAGAAAATGGAAATATATATAAAGAAAAAAATGATGAACAACATCGATATGTTACAAATGGAATTTATGATCCATATGATATGGTTGATTCAAGATCACAACTTGGTCCACCAATGTATAGTGAAGTACGAATAGTTGATTCAACACCATTAAGAAGTATTGGTGATGGTTCGATGTCATCAACATTATTACGACGAAATGATCCATTTTATGATAGTTGTCGATCGGATAGGCAACTTTATGAACAAGTATATTGAGAAAATCTTTGTCGTTTTATGTTACAGAAGAAAAAAGATTTTTTTTTTTGTTTGTTTAGGTTTATCGACCATCTCCATTTGAATCAGCTATAGTTGATGAATTTGAAGATGAAATGATATTTCCTACAGGTTATGAAGAAGATTATCAATATCGTGAAGATATAATGAAACCAAATCAAGCTGTTGATCCTCGACGACAAACAAAAGTACAACATACAAATCATGATCGAACAAGTGAAACGATTATTTTACCTTCACCCAATCCTATTAATGATAATCATCTATCTCATCAAAAATTATCTTCAACATCAAATATAATTAATACACCCAATTTTGATTCCAATTATAAATATAATAAATTGGAATCTTCATATGCAGGTTTAGTTGAATCACAACTCTAGTAAATAAGAATATATGTGCATTGAACAGTGTTTCTTATTTATCTTGATCTTTGATTTGTATGAACTTATGTTTAATTTTGAATTCATTCATCATTTTCTCTTATGGTTTTGTTTTCTTTGCCTACAGCAGATATAAACATCTTTTGTCAGATGTATGTTCACTTGCCTACCACTTGTTTTTTTTTTCAATATATTTTTCTTCGTACATAATCATTATTTGTCTTGGTCTGATATATGTAGTTTTGTTTTTTCTTTTTTGCTTTTTGTTCACACTTCTTTTGTGTCAAATAAAATAATCAATCTTAATTAAAGAATTTAAAAAGAAAGATATTAAATATGTTCATTTTTTATTGTAAGATTTTGCAATGTTTTGAAAATGTATTCTTTTTTTTTATCATGATGAAGCTTTGTATAAACAAGAGATAACGAATTATTGCTGAAACAAATATGAAAGAAATAAATTCATCAGAAGTTATTTATATATTTTGTTTTAATGAAAAAAAAAACGAAGGAAATTCGATTAGATCGATAATCATTATTAAGTTAATAGAAGTTTCATATATATGAAGATGACAATCTTTGTGAATAACTTTAATTCTTGAGAGATACGTAGATAATTCTCTGGCATTAGGAATGGGTTATACTCAATTATAGTCTACTTCAATTCTACTTTGATAATCTACATTTTTTATATAACTATGAACTAATCTTATATATGGGGCCTAGTTTTTCTTTAGTTCTCGTCCCGTTCTAGAGAAAATTATGTCAGAATTGATTCGTATCACATCTACAACAATTTCTTAAAACACTTCTTTTCTTAATTTATTTAGTTGATAAATGACCTTGGTTTGTTTTTGTTATCTTTCATGAATTATGTTTTGCAATGATTTTTCACGTAGTATCAACCATAGAAATCGTCAAATTTTGATCCCACACACTTCTAAGCTGTAGCTGTCAATGTTTGTCTTGAGCTTGCTTCAAATATCGAGATAAATCTAATTCAAATATAAATATTTAGACTACTAAAAAATGCCTGTCAACATAGTATCATTTTTATAAGAGTACCATTTCTATTGTCATTGTTACAAAACAAAAAATACAGTTTTTACTATTACTTTACGAATAACAAGAAGAAATCAGATAACGAGAATAAAATATTTACTATTAGAAAATATAATACAACTCTATCCTGAGAAAGTAAGTCACGCTGGCTGACTGAGATTAAGTTTGAGTAGAAATTATGTTATATGTGTCAAGTATGACGCATAATTTTGAACTTCCAACTTGGCATCGATTGTTTTCTTGTTTTTATTATTATTCATAGGCTATATCAATTATCAAAGTATATGTTTTCATACTGATTTACTTTCACAAACTGTTTCATAGCCGAACAATTAATATAATCGATAATAGAATGTACAGAAACCAGCTACATATAGTTAACCATAACAATATAACAAAAGCAGACCAAATAAGATATATACCAATCGATTGTTCTAGCGGTACCTAATCTATATGCACTATTTTCTATCAACCCTTTCATGAGTACTTACTTATTTGTATACATTATCGGAAGATATCTTAAACTCTTCCATAATCTCTCTTTTTCTTTCATTTAAACCAAGTATAGAAATTAACCAGCATAAAAAAAACAGAACATTATCATCAAGTCGGTCATGACTTTCGACTCTACTCTGGTTTCCAACCGTTGTTGTTGCTCTTCTATCGGCCACTTATGTCGACATATTGATTATTACGAGTTTCTTCAGCGTTCTGTCATTTTATTCAAATAGTGATCTTCATGAGCTTCTTGGCTAATCTGATGTTTGTGAAGCCCTCACATGTCATTGAGATATTGATCAGTACGAATCTCAGCTACTGCGTGGCGATACAATGTGACATCGATCTCTTCTCGATTATCGTATTCAAGAAGAAAAGGAACTAGTTTAAGAACGATGTAATATGATCAGCAAAATTTTATTCATTGAAAAAAAAGCAATTGAGATTAGAAACTAAATAAAAGTTACGAAAAGATACTGGTATGAAACTGCTACCATTCATTTAATTTCATTATCATTTATCCAGTCTGTTTTTTATCATAAAAAAGAATGATTTTATTGAATAAGTACGACAAAAACTAGAGATCCATTGCGGACAGGATTAATGATACACGCAGAATGATGAAATAGAAAAAAAAGAGGAAAAGTAGGAAAGACATAATGTACAATTGTATACAGAGTCTATACCAAGAAGATTCTATGAATCTTCTGGTTCTAATGTTCCTTGATGACTCCATAGAAATTTTAGAAATTTTTCCGTGTCTTTATCGAATATTCTATGATTTACATGAATGATAGAATCTTGATTATTATTATTGTTGCTTTCACCGTCAACATACACAAGGAATCCAGAATAATAATTTAATAAATACAAATAAATCTTTATTTTTTATCGACAATAAAATAATTTTTCTTTATCATTTTCACTTCTTATAAGTTTACATTCGTTTTTTTGAGCTGACGTTCTGCGTGTTCATCATTGTCAAAACTTTGTTGTTCTCTTTTGATTTACTACGAAAATTTATACTAACCATCTGACGAGAAAACAGTAATACGAAGTAAAAGTTTTGAAATGAATATGTCGACAAATTGTTGAAGAAGGATGTTAGACAATCTTCCTACTTTTCCATTGTTATTCAACTTCAACTAAACGGCTTCAACCCATTCCCTTTTTTTATATTTACAATAATACTACCGAAAACACATCATTATCTTTTTAATTGATCGCAATGATATCATGTTCATAATCGTTTTGATAGTTGTTGTTATTATTATTGTTATTTACAGCTATGGCATAAAAATTTTGTTGGTTTCCATCTGGACGATTGTCAAGTTATTTGGCCAAGTTGCTGTAAATTATTTTTTGGCAATTTGTTACAGAGTTCAGCTTGTGACACGACACTATCACTGGTCTCGTTATCCTTTATGTTTTTGGTATTAAATTGGTTGTTATTCAGTCCAGTTCGTAGTAGTCATATCGACTAGAGTCGACAATAGGAATATGATGAATCTCTCTTTGGGACTCTATCGTGCTGATGTTAGGAACTTAAGTGAATATATTCGAATTTAGATCGCACATAAATCAAGTTTGATTTGGTAGTAACGTAGATTGTTCTATATCCCTACAGAAAGAAGGAAACAAAAAGTTGTGCTTCCTCAACGTATGATTCATGTTTACTTGGTGACGACGAAGATTCAAATGAACAATGGACTTACGATTCGTTGTCGAGATAATTAACCTACAGCAGGTTGTACAATCGATTTTACATTTGTAATATAAGAAGAACATTTCAAAAGAAGCTGATTTTTTTCCCGATATTCGCTGTACCGTCAAGATCTATTGCTATAGTTCAAAAAACTTGTTGGAACCTACCTTATAAAGTAAAATGTTCTTGTACACGACGAAAAAAAAATATTTATTCAAAGCGATTTAGCAGTGTGCTTTTCTTTAACTTAAAAATGGGGAAATGAATGCATTAGAAATAGAAGTGACCGTTGAAATGAATTTAATTTGCTTGCTTGATTATGCACGGTGGTCATTCTTCGAAATTTTTGATCGTCAACTACTAATTTATCAGTATAAATGAAAAATATAGTCAGAGAAGAAAAGAAAGATAAAGTTAGAGAAGAAAAGAAAGATAAAGTTAGAGAAGGAAACAAAGAATGAATGAATAGATTCAGGCAGCATATTCATTCATTCAATGAAGAGTGTTCGAAAACTTCAATAAAAATTTGAAAATTGTACAAAATATTTCTATGGATATATTGTGTTTTAAATGTATGAATCTTCATTTATTTGGATAAATATTTCGACTTGCTCGAAACTAATTATATCTGCTTTTCAAAAACAAAGTGAAACCTATTCATTGATTCAATTAAATATCAACTAAAATTGATTTTGTTTATTTATCATCAGCAAAATGCAATTAATTGTACAACCGAATGACAAGTAAAACAATAACCATTTTGTTCCAAATTACCATTTATCACAGATGATGTGATGATATCATTGAGAAAACGAAATATTGCTTTGGATTGAAAACAGTGAGGATTGTCTAACATTGATTTGCATTTTTTTGTAAATAGAGAACTATTTACCACATATTAAATTATAAACAATCATGGATTTAGCCATGAACAAATCTCTATTTAATAAATTCAAAATTAAGCGTTTAAACGATAAGAATGCGATTCGTATATTTTTATTTAGAAAAACATTTATTAAGAGAAACAAATATTTCGAACAATATATCACCGTTTAAACGCTGTGATGTTAAACATAGTTTAAGTGGCAAAAAAGCATTCCTTCAACTAAATAGGGCATAATTCCAATTATTTTATCGGATACATACACATATCGAAGATAATTGACACTGTGTGTGTATATCAGTAAGATCATCCGAAAAAATTGAGAAACTCTTAATATTGAGACGTAATTACAATTGATAGCAAAGCTTTCTATTGCTTAATTAGCTTTTATACAATGCACCAATACAAACTGAACAAAAATTGTGTGGAATGTAATTTTCAAAAATAATTTTGTGAATTCTATACCATCCTATTGAACAGAAAACCCAAAGAAATCTTAAAGTTTTGAGTGCATCGTCTCATTCCATAACGATTGATTATTACCTCATTTCCTTTCCACTTTTGACTTTGCAGTATGTCCTTCATATTCACTAAAGAGATATCTGTAGAATCTATGATTTTACAGAATTTTAATTTTCGAGTGTGGCACGTCTTTTCGATGATTTCTAATAAATTTCTATAGAACCTTCGATTTTCCAGAATTCTTTTGGATTCCGTGGGTGAAATCATTCTATTGTAGTAAGTGAATAGTATATTTGTAGAACCTTAAATAGTTTAGAATTTCTTTAAATTTTTGACTTTGGTATATATTCTTGAAAACCACTGATAAAACTTATATAGAATCTCTGATCATTCGGAAATCCTTCTGATTCCATGTGTGAAAGAATGCTGTTGTTGCACGTAACTGGCATATCCATGAGTGTGCACGTGGGTATGAGTTGTAATAATTAAAATACTTGATCTTTTTGAAAATAGAAGGATTTGTGTAATATTTTTCATAGTTATTTTAAACTAATTGGAAATTAGTAGGATTTAATCTAGTTTTGTTGAATTTTGAATGTAATCAATAGTTTGTCGCTTCGCCTATATAGTTGAAAATTGTATCTTCGACTGTTTTTTTGAACAAAAACATGTTACCAAGGAGGAAAGAGTTGAAATCAGTTTTTTTTTTATTAAACTAATTTTTTTATTAAGAAACTGGGAATAAACAGTGAATTTTTTTAGATTTTGTCAATTTTGAATCAAAAACATCACTTTTTTTTAATTGTTAGTATAGACTTTATCATTTAAATGCGTGAAACGTCTTCTTCTAACAACCACATTCTATCTACAGACTTAAATTATAAGAAAATACTTAAAATCAAGGCACAAAACGTCCAGAACTATGCTTACTTGCATAAGTGACTTTTTTACTTTTTGATTGAATTAATTTTTTTTCATTTAAAATCGATAAAAACATCAAAAAAATCGGTTGTTTACCCCATGTGTGGAAATATCGTGTCAAATATTCGTCAAAAAAAATGAGAAAACACTACTTTATCACTAAATCACATGTCAGATCACATTATGACTCAATGAAGAATTTGTTTTATTTGAGTGTTAGTCAGATGTTTATGAGCTTTTTACTCGGTGTCTGGAGAAGGATTCATCGAGATTGAGAAAATGAATCATGTCTAAATTGATTGATGATATTGAAATATGATTGAATATTTGATGTCAATCATTCACTCAAATAAATATGTCAACCATAGTGCCCCATTCACCACTATGTAGTATGACAAATAATTGAAGATTCTAAAAAATTACTGACCGATGTCAAATATCCAGGTGTGAGTTTGGATGTGGGCGTGCGTATGGGTGAGGAAGAGCTAATGACTCACCTCACCGCCATGCGAAGATGTCTTACAATAGAGATCAAACAAAAGAACTAAGTGGTCAAATAGATTTAATGTAAATAAAAGCATATAGAACTTATCTGATATCTGTCGTAGGTTTAATAGGATCTTAGCTAATTGATTTGAGTTTTTGTTTGAAAAATTGATTGGGCTCAAACTTTACTAACACCATTTCTGCGCTTGAATGCAGATTCTCTTTTCATCAAAAAAAAATCTTTTTCGTTATCTTACACTTCTTTCATGACAAACACAACAAAATAACCTTTCTATACACATCACGGCAGCGCAGTGAAAATGGCAAAGTCGAAATGGTGTCTTTCTTCTTTTTTTTTTCCTGTATTCTGTCATTCTGGAAAGGAGCAAATAGATGAAAGTGCAACGA
>CAJNOL010001837.1:0-24321 GCA_905250125.1 Rotaria sordida
ACAATAGATTTATCAAACTGTGCCAAAATGTCATTGGAACTTAGCGGAGTTTACTAAAATTCAACAGAATCTACTAAAATCTATTTAAGTGCACCAAAATTCAGCAGAAACTCTCGGGTTTTACAATAATCTGAAACTAATATTGAAAAAGCAGATTCTGGTGGATCCCAAAAGAGTACACAATCCATCAGGATATGCCTAAATTCGCCAAGGCCCACCTACATTTCGATCTTTTGGATCCGCCCTTTCCTCCTAAATTTTGGCACACTTCAACAAACGTATTTTACAATTCACGAGGGAGCTATCAGAATTCGAAGATTCACCAGGACTCATTTTTTTTCTTCTTGAATCGGTGAGAATGAGGAGACTATTGTCACATTCACCAAAAACTTCATGCCCTCAACCTCGCACACCACATCTACACCCTTAAGATCGCTCACATTCATCCTCAAAATATTTTCCGTAAGTGTTATTTTTCTCATGTAGTATTGTGGTTAAACTTTTTCTATTCGTTATTTTTGTCTTCATTTTTAATAAACTTCGTGATCAAAACACTGATTTTTCGATGACCATTCTGTATTTAAGAATTTTAGCAATGAAAAAAATGCTTATTTTTTTGTTATATCTATATTAGTGATGGCGAGAGACAGAAAGAGAAAGAAAAAAATCGATCAAGTGTATCGGTCAGAACAGAAAAGAACAGTCACACATACAGAGAGCGGTCAAGCATGAACACAGCGATAACAACGTTTATGAAGAAAAAGATTAATAAAGAGAAAGAGGAGTGAGGATTGAGATGTTGTATTCATTACAAATAATACCTGAAGGAAGTCTCCCATACAATATCTTGTTTTTTTATTTTCTACGTACTATATTATTTTTTTCATAGATCTGTTTAAAATGCTTCTCACTACTATTACATTATGTGTCTCTGTTTTTTTCTAGAAAATGAGAATCAATAGTTTGATCAACAAGGCTTATAATTAAAGTTGTAAGAATAGGTAAGACAATTGATATTATTAGTGAAGAATCAAATATTCGTTTTCATGTAGCCGCTTCAAAAGGTTCCGACATAACCTAAGATTAAAAAGAAACTATGTAGCTTATATTTCGATGGCATCTTACTATCAATAGTACTACAACATCCCAGTCTATCACTTTCGAAAGTTTAACATTAGAAATGCATTTTTGAAAGAGCTTTTTATTTAAACACACTGTTACACAAAGTTTTTTCTCGAATGAATCTTTGAACCATATAGCATGTGCTGTTTCATTCATACAATTATGGTCTATTTGATTTAAATCTGAATTCAGAAACAAAAAAAAACGCATTCAATTTCAAACTGAAATAGGAACTAGTGAAATACAGAAATTATTCATAACGAGAATTCATTATCCTGTATACTTTGATCTTCCTCTTCTATTGAGGGATAGAATTAGGAAAACTTAACAATTATTTTTTACTAGAATTCAATATTCTATACGGAGCGTAGATGTAGACGTTAATCTTCTTTTCATTCCCATACATACCTACATCTACACTCTCAAAAAGGATCATAGTGTGTAGAGTAGTGAATTCTAATGGTAAATGATTGTTGAGTCCTCTTAGTTCCTTAGTTTCATCTCTCCTGTGAGAAAGAGCAATCGTAAGGTACATAGTAGTTTACAATTTGAAAGTCTATGGAAGGCGTCTTAGACTCACACTCACATCTACAAACTAATGGTGTCAATCCAGTATAGTTTATTTTCAGTTTAAATGCTTCTTTTAAGTATACTAAGATGCGCTTTCGCTATTACATGCCATTCAAGGCAGTGCTTTGTTTAGATGCCCTAGTATCATACTGTTCGGAGAAAGTGAAGTTGATTGTTTTTTTCAAAATTTAGTTTGAAATAAGAAAAACTATTGACTCGGTCTTGTGAGTCTATAGAACTAACACGATATAAAGTGTATAGTTCAGCAGTCTATAAAAATAGAATGTATATAGGGGATATGTTATTATGTTAATCCTATAGTTCTACAAGCCCTGTTATTTCAGTTTGCAATTGAGTGTCTTTTTTTGTCTCTTAAATTCAGATTGAAATCAAACATACCATTGTACGGTTTTCTCATAGCAGGAGACATATTAGACACTAAATACATGAGTTTTTGGAGCAATTAACCATTTGCTACAAAATTTTTCTAATCGTGCTCCAATACATTCGACTGAATGATCTTCTGTGAATTCTTTTGTTTGTAATATAAAGCTTTTTTATTTTTTTTGTTCTTCAAATCTGTAAAATGTGTTGCAACTCTCATATAAGTCGGATTGGCTGGATAAGTCCAAATATCTGTTGTTAAACGGATACCTCAAAGATTGGAAAACGACAATCTGTATGTCCCCCAGAATATAGAAAGTGTTACTAGGTGGTAGTTGCAATTCTTCATAAATTCGTCGTTAAACTTCATTATATATTTCCTAGGAAGCATAACTGGTAAAATACTTTCGTTTAGAAATAACATATATTGATTTAGCTTCTTTAAGAATTGCTTGTAAAGGAGAACTTTCGATTATTAATAGGAGCTGTTGGATTAGTCTTTTGTATTTGTGGTTTCATAACTTTATTTAAATCCTAGTACTCAAAATGATGTTGCGTTTGTATGTGATGTAATAAGTTAGAAGTAGATAATGGTTTACAAAGAACACCAGCCAAACATAAGACACATTTGACGTTCAATGCGTTATCTTCCATATCATTGAAATATCTGCACGCCAAACTATGCTTAGTCTTAACAATTCATCTTAATATTATTGAGAAAGGAGATATTAATGTGATCGACTTACTATCATAGAATAGAGCAGGTTATTTATTTTTTTTACTTTGCAAGACAAAAATCGAAGTTGAGTAGTATCGAAATTTAAAGTTTACAACACTATCATAACATTCTTGTATTATGTTGAAGCTCATATATCAAAATATTAAACCCCAAAAAACGAAAAGTTATATTTATTACGTTATAAGTAGTTACTACATCATTTCGGCGTTGGACGTCACAAATACATGCTTCTTTTATTGTCACTTGATTATCGTCCTGTAATATATAACTATAATGTAATATCATATTATAACTTCATACCAGCAGAAAGATTAAAAGGCTTCACGATTGAACAAAAGAACATATACGTCATATTCGAAAGCACAAAAAAGAATAACATCAGTAACTTGATGATTTTTTCTTTCTTTTCTTTTTACAGTATAATAAAATGTACTACTTCGATATATTCATAGACGTTTCACTCCATCACTAGTCATGCTTCATGGTAACTGACATGTAATCGATGCATAGCTTTTGAATCATCGTCAAGAGCAATTGTATCATTTCTTGCGCATTCGAACAAGACAAGAATGTAACGAATAAATGTAGAAAGACAGGTTGTGTGGTAGTCAATATTCTCAGTCGAATAATACGGTGTCTATATGACCTTTTTGCACATTCTATTTTACAGTAAATCAGACGAACGTTTTACAACCGTGTTTAATCTGACTAGGGCATACATATGACTGCATACGACACAAACATTGTGTTATATATTGTAGTGTATTACAGTGATCGTGATTAAGACGACATACAGCTCCTTTTTCGTATCTTATTTAATTATAAACGGTCCTATATGAGGCAGTTGTGGCGAAAAATACGAACAGGCGTCACTTTTGTGTGAGATATGAGGCTGGAAGAAAAGAAAATATTTCCTTTTTCAATTTCAATCTTTGCGACCAATACAATAGAGTAGGATAAAAAGAAAAGAATAAAAATTACTTAGGGCAATGCAGAAGTAGGAGCGGAGGTATATTAATTCTTTATATAAAGTTTAAAGAAAGTTTCTTTCTATATTGTTTGATTGTAAAAAAGTTCTATTCTTCTATGATATTTGATCTTTCTTCAACTAATATCATAGTGATAAAACTTCAATAAGACCTATTTGGTTATGATGTGTGCCGATTAATTTTGTTCATATTGTCATTGACATGTATTCTCTTCTTGATTTTCTCTTTATTCTTCTTCTCTCCTTTCTTTATTTTTTTTTTTTTCGTCCCTTTTTTAATGTCTAACGTTCTATGTATATATATAAAGACACATGACTTGTCTGTTTTGCTTGAATCTATAGTTTATTAGTATGTTCGTGAGAAAGTTAAAAAAATAAAGTTAATGTAAACATTAACACTGTTCATCTCTGTTTTAGATGAATAAGGAATATTTTTGCCTTCACATTAAAGTGTACATTGCACTTCATATTCAAGCTAGAGTTATTCATAATGAATTACATTCTATTGATAGTGATGAAGCTTCTTCTGCTAGGATAGTTAAAAGATGGTCTAGATGATTTCGTGAAGGTCAATAAGAGGTTGAGAACGAAGCACAAGTTACTCGTTTTTGTATTTCATTTTTGGTCCACCACCATTACTTTTTGTATACTTTAATATATATATATATCTAGACAGCTACACATTCAAGGAGACGAGAAAAAAGAATGAAGAAAAGAGAGAAGAGGATACGTATCAAAGACACTATGCCCTAATTTAACAATCACAAGTCGTAATCAAACAGATCTTATTGAATTTTTATTATTATGATATTAGCTAAAAAATGATCAAATACTATAGAAAAATAGATCATTAGTTTCACTAGCAGACTATATAGAGAGAA
The DNA here is from genome assembly GCA_905250125.1 of Rotaria sordida. NCBI lineage: Eukaryota > Metazoa > Rotifera > Eurotatoria > Philodinida > Philodinidae > Rotaria > Rotaria sordida. Next base: position 4,685 of record CAJNOL010001837.1, read on the forward strand.
AATTTCTTTAAGTTTTTTATAAAAAATTAAAATATCTCCGTCGCTACTTTTGAATTTCTCTAAGTATATGTTACTGCTTCTATGTTTATAATAAGAACAAAATGGACGCGTACATATCTCTAACAAGATAAAGTTACGCATACAATTAAGTTTTCTTTTTTTTTCGTTTTAGCCTATTATCTAAAGATGGTTGCTGAAACTTCAGTAGTTCCTGCTAATAGTCAAGGTCCACCACCTTTAATTCCATCAACACGTTTCACATTAGCATTATTAGTCTTTTTTGCTTTTATTATTCAATATTCTCAACGCATAAATCTACCAATTGGTATTGTATGTATGCTTAATCGTACAAAACCAATTCATCATAATACATTATTGGATGTAACAACAGAATTACCAAATAATATGTCGATATATTATCTTAATTCATCATCATCATCATCAACAACGATAACAACAAAAATAAAAAAGTCGCCTCGTATTGCTAAAAAAAAGGGTTTTTTCAATGATAAAACATTCCATTGGACCGAATTACAACAACAACTTCTTCTAGGTGGATATTGGGCTGGTTATATATTCACACAAATACCAGGTAGATAGAAAGGTTGTTTTTTACATAATAATTAATATGCTAAATTTTATGATAAGGTGGATGGTTAGCAACCACTATAGGTGCAAAATGGGTTTATGCAGCTTCTTTAGGAACCAGTTCATTTGCTACTTTAGCATTAACATTGATGTATATGATGCCCAATACACATTTTTTTTTGATATTAATACTTCGATTTATTACTGGTCTTGCACATGGTGTACTTTTTCCAGCAACAATCTCTCTTTGGTCAGTATGGGCTGTTCCACAAGAACGAAGTACACTTGCATCAATTGGATTTTCTGGTACACATCTTGGAACATCTTTAACAATGCTTATCGGTGGAATACTTTGTCAGCATTTTTCTGCAGGATGGGTGTATCTATTTTCTATTACGAGTTTTCTTGGTTTTATATGGTTGGCATTATGGACTGCGTTAACAGCACATACACCATATCATCATAAAAAAATTAGTGATCGTGAACGAGAATATATAACTAGTTTAACCGGTAGTACTGGTCACAAACGTACAATGTCATTAGCATCAATGCCATGGAAAAAAATTATAAAATCAAAACCAATAATTGCCTTAATCATAACACAGAGTGCGAATTTGTTTGGCTTATTTTTCTTTTTAACAAATTTTAGTAAAATGTTCACTGAACTTTTACGTATTTCACCAGGGAATACTGGTTATATATTATCTTTTGGATTTTTGTTAACATTATCAAGTAGTATATTATCAGGTAATAGAAATAAAAATGAGAGTTTTTCTTTTCAAAAAAAAAAAATTTTTTTTTTAGGTATTGCAACTGATCATTTTGTTCGATCAGATGTTGTAACATTAACAACTGCAAGAAAAATGTCTAATGCTTTAACATCATTTATACCTGTTTTCTGTATGATGTTACTTTATTTTTCTGATCATACAACATATAGAGTAGGTATTCTTGCCGTTCTCTTGTTTCTTGCTGCGACTGGTAAAATTTCACATATATTTTGTATTAATTTGAGTGTATACGTTTTTCTTTAGGTCTCGGTTATGGTAGTGGTTATGTAGTCAATTTTGCGGATATTGCTCCAGCTTATTCCGGTGTTATATTTGGTCTCGCTAATACATTTGCATCATTGGCTGGTTTAATTGGAAATTTAGTTGCAGGATTAATTATTAAAAAACCAGTTTTAGAACAATGGAGAAAATTATATATTATATTTGGTATTATTTATTTATTTGGTGGTCTTGTTTATATTTTTTATGGTTCGGCTGTACCAAGAAAATGGGCGACATTTCAAGCTGTGAACAATGATACTAAACCAGAGAAAAAAACAAATGATGAAGTAGCAATGTCAACAAACGTAAAAGTTTAACCAGACAAAAATAATAAAAAAAAAACAAAACTTTTCATTTTTTTTTCTGCTCTTGGGATATATTTTTTCGTCCCGTGTGATCGAAAAGAACATTTCTCATATTATTAGGTGACCAATTTTTAAAATGATCTCATTTTTTTCTGCTACTAGGAAATACTGCTTCAAAATAAAAATTATATAATGCAAAGTCACTTTTGTCTTTTATTCTTTTCATTATCATTTTATCCGAACAAGAAAATCAAGCATCAAAATATTGCTAATTAATTTCGTATTTTTTAGAAAATTTTTATACTAAAAATCGCGAATTTTATCGCTATTTTTTACTACGATAATGCATTATATTTTTATTCGTAGTTGAGTATACTTCGATTTGTTCTTATGCTAAGTAAATATTTTATCATATGAGATAAATGAAGAAGAATGTACTCAGTGAGAAACATGACCAAATAATGTATGAAATGTACTTTTAGATTTAATATTTGATTAAGATTATGGTTGATAAATTTTTATTTAGGATTTATTTTTTTGGATTCTATAGTATAAATTTTTACAACTTCTTTTTTTTCTATAAGCCAGGCGATAGATTGATCAATCACCCTATAATAGTGTGATACTGCAGAATCTATCTCTTATCTGTACTGTTTAGTATTAAATTAGTCGCTTCAGATCAATTCGAAGTTTTTTTTATGATATGTTTGGAAGCGGTGATTATCGAATCTGAAGCAATTGCTGTATACTATAAGTTAGAAAAAATTTCAAGTGGTTATTCATCGATAAATATAAGGTGATTTTACTTTTCTTTGTAATAGATGCAGAAAAGAATTGATGTTTAAGGCCTCTCCCCCCACTCGAAAATCGATCTCAGTCCAAGTACGTTCAAATGAGCTGAAATTTGGAGCATATGTTGGGGCTGATGTGGAGAGGCTGTAGTAAAATTTTCAGCTCAATACCCTGATGTTTGACAGAGATATGAACCAAGCAAGGGTCAAAAATTGCTCATTTTGGTACAAGAATTTCTCGGTCCAGACTGTGTTGACATATTTTAATTTTTTTTGTTAGAAAGAGCATGTCAGGATGCAGAGAACGACAGAGTTCTTTCTTTAAGATTCTTACTTTTTTAGCGGAGAAAGGAGATCACAAGTCCAATGACTCAAAAAACGCGCCAAAAATGGGTGCCCAGTCACATAAGTGTCTGTATATATAATAAAAAACAAAGCTTAATTAGAAAAAAGACTCTGTGGTGACCTGCATCTCGACGCGCTCTTTCAAACAAAAAAAAATTTAAGTATATTGCCCGAGCCGGGACTGAGAATTCCTTGTCCCAAAATCAAAAAATCATAAATCGAGCAAAAACGAAAAACAATTTTCGTTTTTTTAAAAATAAGCATATTTTTCAAGAAGAGGTCAATGAAAATCTTGGCCAAAAAAGAGATGCCAAAGAAAAATCAATGTCGTTTTTGGAATATCTGAAGACGGGCTATCTTCCCATGCATTTATCTCAATTTCAAAATTTTTGACGAAAATTGACTTTTTTTGAGTGGGGGGGGGGGCCTTAAGTTTTTAATTATATATGACTGATTTCTTATTGGTTCAATTGGAAGAAATCTGGAAAAATCTAGTGACAATTTCTACTTGTTTGAATGTGCTATCTGTTTTTTAATCTTGTATTTGTCTAGAAACTCGACAATTTTTATGAAATAATAGAACAGATAATTCAAAATGTAAACAACAAAATGATCTATGAAATTCTATAAAATCTAGAATTTTGTATTAAAAATAACTATGTGGGCGTGGTTGAAGAGAGAAGCAGCGTCTACATTCACATCCACAAAATCAATAAAAGCACTAATGTTGTTTGAGGACAAGTTAGTAAATGAGTATGTTGATAAAAAAAAACCTATCTCCATGTTATTATAAAGGCTTATTAATGATTCATATAATCTAGAAATCAAAATTATTTTTGGTATCAACTCGAATATAAGTACAACTCACAATTAGCGATTCCATCATTTAAAAAAAATCAAAATTTCAGCCACAACATTCTCTTGATTTTGAAACATATCTTCAGTCGAAAGCAACTTTTATGTCAATGGAATCATGTCTTTCTAACCAGTTAATACTATTCTATTTGTTTATAAAACACGTGATCGATAGACTAAACAATAAAAGAACTCTTCATACTTTTGTATCAATCTCAAATTTTTTCAAAACATATGTGAATGTTTTTACTTTTCTTTTCAACAATATCAAGAGAATTTTCTACTCTAATACCGTCCATCTATTAGTGTGTTTGTTTTTTTGCAGTATCTAAATATTATTAATGATATTTCGTAGACTTTTGTTTTATTAAACTGAATTTAATTTTAACTTCAAAATAGAATAACAAGTTAAAACTTTATTTTAATTCGTTTTAGGAATTTCCGTGATGATACACATGTCATCAATACTTGATACTGGTCTAAAAGGTCTACATGATGTTGGTCTTCTCCATAATGTTTGTACGACTTCAATTTCTTGCACAAACCGTTTTTTATTATTAAAACAACAACATAGTTTTCTATAAAACCATATTTGAAAAACTTCTTTAATATAAAAATCATTCGGTATAACATAAATTATGTATGTAAATATTTGTGGAGTATAAAGAAGAAAAATAAATATAATATGTAAACGATTTATATTATTTGATGGATATGTTAAACAAAAATTAAATAAATTGAGATATAAACAATTTGAAATCACACAAAAAATAATAAATAATGATGGAATAAAATTAGTTTGATGAATAATTATTTTTCGAAAACAATTTTCTTTTATTAATAATAAAAGAACACATATAATACATATCATATGAATTAAACATGGAATAATTATATAAATATAATATAAAATTATTGACCAATATTTAAATGAATATTTTTTATATGTACAATAAAAATTACCAGATTGATCAATTAATAAACTTCGTCCAAATATTTTATCAAGATTTGATATCGAGACAATAAGAAGAGAAAGAAATGAAATAATTAAAGGTCGTTTAAGTCGACTAAATTGATCAAAATTAAAACATGTATAAAATACACCTTCTATTGCAATTACACTACTTATTAATATACTTGTATAAACCATAATAAGAGATATATATGGATAACCATAACAAGACCATAAACGAAATAAATATTTATCATAGTAAATAGCAGTTATTATATTTGTTAAAATTAATATCATTAATACTAAACTACATATTGAATAATTAATTAAATAAATACCACAAATTGTGTGACGAATACGTTTTCGAATAAATGTCATTAAAGAAAATATATTATTTATTATACCAATTAAAGCTAATAAAATTAAAATAAAACAATAAACATAACGTAAAGATCGAAGATCATAAAGAATTGCTCCAATCATTGGAAGAGTTATTGCATTATAATGAATATCATTATCTTTATTAAAATAATATTCCTTAGGACAACTACAATAACCCAATAAACATCGATTTTCATTTAGATAAGAACTAATGTTCGTACACAACATCGTTTTCAAAAAATAAAATAATGAAAAATAAGTAGAAGTTTTCTATATATCTAAATTATACATATTCAAGTTAATAAAAACATGATTTGCATACATCCGACGTGCAAAGAAAACATATCAAAATGATAATTACTACTCAATTGAATGAAAATCTAATCAGTCGCATAATATATTACTTCTTAGAATAATTTCTGATAAAGATATTCATTTAAGAATCTTGTGGGTGGTTTCACCAATATTTTTTGCGTAGTTTTTCTGAAATTATTTTTTTGAATATATTATAGTAATGTAAGATTTTATTCATAATGTGAGCCTTTTATAATAATTGATGAACAGAAATATCACACTACGGACACTCTTCGATTTAGTCTCATTCGATTTCATCCTATTTTGGTCTTGGATCCATTCTAATTGATTCTTATTTCGATCCCTTTCTAGTTCGGTCATAATTCACAAAGTTAAAAAGAATGGATTTCGGATGAAACAATTTTAAAAGCTACTAACGACATGATTATCAATGCGTTGTTTATACTTTCAATAGTATTAACGAAAGTCTATTTAGGTCTGCTCATTTATGATCAATAGTTGTTCAGTTTTATTTAAATGATTAAACAAAAGACACCAGCAATTATACATATGTAATACAAACAGAACTATTTCAAGTAATCAGTAGACAATTTTAACTATATAATAAAAATAATATATTGTTTTTGTTATTTAGTTTGATAAACTATAACTATATCGATTGTTATTTTAATATGCTTCTTATATTAGTTCAGGCTTTGCTCATTATCATTATATAAATTAATCCAAATAATGGGAGACTTTTTTTGTTACTTGCTGTTACTAAAAAACCGTTAGTATTGCCCTTAAGCACAATTATAGCAATCAAATCTCGATTTAATTATTTCATTTATTATAATTATCTTTAAATGTAGAATAACTGAATTCGAATAAAACAATCTTGAAAATCAATATAATTTCATACAATTCATCTTTATGCTATTCACGATTGTGTCGACTGGAAAAGCTCTGAGTCAATCTAGTTATTCTGTACGACTAATAAATATATCTTGTCAATCGCTTAGGCAAATTGTTGGTAGATATAAAAAGATAATTGAATAACAATGTGAAAAAGAAGTGTCAAAGATTATCTTTTGAATCAGCTGATTTGTGATAAAAAATATTGAATAGTTTGAATTTGAATGTGTTCGCAAATCAGTTTTTGTTCTTGCTTGTGATCAAGATTATTTTGATGGACTTCAAGATGCTATTCATATACTTGATACATATTGGTCTGATGATAGAATTATTTTTTATGATTTGAGTATTTTAAATGAACAAGAAACATTAGTAAAAACAAGAAAAAGAAAAACAATGCCTGTTTTCTTATCAGAATTTTTTTTTCTGTTTACCTGAGAACGAAATGTGCTCGATATACAATTATTAAGTTTCCCTTTTCATCTACTGAAAAATTTGCATCACATATTAGTACATTACAATTTTTTGCATTTAAATCAATCGTTATTCAGGTGAATATGTTATTTTATAAGCTTATTAGTTTTTTAGTCATCTATTGAGTTGTAATAAAAAAAAATTAATATTTTTGTTGTTGATGTATTCTTTACAATGAATATGTTGTTTGAACTTCCTTGACAGTTACTTATCTAGGCAAATCATTGAACTTTGATTTGCTGATGTTAAGTTAAATAATAGACATCATCTTTAATTTAATTTAGTATAAACTTAAAAATCTATGACAAGAGTCTGATTGAAAGTTAAATAAATATTTACAAAGTTTTTCTTGATAATTATCAAAGAAAATAATTCTACAGCAACCTAAAGATGAATAAACGTTTCTTTTTTTCGATTTTAAATGAATATAATCTACAAATTGTCTCGCGCCTCTCATTTAATCCAAAAGTTCGAAGATAAATTTTTACCATTAACCGAAAAATTCATTTTTATTTCCTCAAATCTTCATTAATTATTGAAATGATTCAGAAATTTAAAATTTATTTCCGATAGGATGCTTTACGTCGTTATGGTACAATTATCTATGCTGATTCATCTATTCGTTTTAATTCTAATTCATTTAATCCAGTTGTAATTGATAATTATATTCGTGGTTTTGCTGCTCGAGAATTACCTGATCGTTATCTATCTTGTTATACTCATACTGATACATTTACTTGGTTTAATCAATCATATACTAATTTTGATAATATTTATATAGCTGATGGTGGACTTATAATTGTTACAGATACATTTATAACACGTCTTATTATGAAAGCATAATTAACATGTACACTTGAATCAGATTGTTTAATAACATATCAGTCACAAGCAAAATGTAATGGAACTTCTTCTGATAAACATCATTATGATGAAAGTACAATGGTTATTATTTTATCATATTTTCTCTTTTAAGGTAATAAAGAAGCATGGGGTGATAAAAAATTTAATGATCCAGCTCCATATGATATGTTTATAAACAAATTTGGGTGATATTACTTGTCGAGTTATTGAACAATACCATTTATCGGAGAAAAAAAAATCTTAAAACGCGCAGAAATATTTTTTTTGTCTTTTTGTAATAAAAAAAAATCTTTCAAGTTTATTTTGTTTTTTATATTAGATGACTGTTCTATTGTTTTTTATCATTTTCTTTAATATAAATACATTTTATCAAGTATGAAAAGAACATTTTTTTCTTCTTTTATATTCTCTAACAAATAGATTTATAAATATATTAAAGTATTTAGTTTATGGAAAAAACTTATCATTATTTAATGATTATTGTAATGAAAAAATAAAATGTACTTTACCAAATATGATTTGTAAAGAAAATAAATGTAAATGTATAATAACAAGAACACAAGTTTATTTTTGGACTGGAAAACGATGTATTGAATGTATTCAAGGTTGGACTTCTTTTTCTGGTAAGAATAAATATACTTCAATCATAGAATTTTTTATTTCAATAATTAAAAATCAATAAACATATATAAAAACATAGATAACTCTATTAAGTTCTCTTATATAGATAAACAATAGACATTTTCTACAATTAGTAGTTAAACAATATGTGTATGACACATCAACTTGACTTATAATCAATTCTTTATTATATCAAATACAATAAATATTGAGAGAATTTGCTTGTCGAAAATAAAAATCATTTTATTCATCTTTTATATATGTAGTTCTATCGAGATAAAGCTGAAAGTTTTGTTGTCTAAATGTAACATGTTACGCATCTGATGAACTTTCAAATGGATTTATGTAACATCTAAAATATAATTAGTATATTTCATACAAAAGAAAAACTTTAAGAGTCAAGTTTTCGAATAAGAAATTATAGATTTTCAAATATGACATAACATATGAATGATTGAATCATAATATTTTGTTCTCTTGTTCTTCAATTCTCATTAGATTTCAGATGAGTCAAGTTTTATACTTATTTTAATATACAAAAGACAAAAAGAAATCATTTTGAGCAAATTTCAGATGAGCTTAGTGATGAACAAAGAACGAAAAAATTTGATGTTACGCATCATTTTTATAGATTTGTTAAATTCAGCTAACAAAGAAAGTCTCTCAATTGATTAATCACTTTTTAGTCGACAATGTGTGTCATGTATATTCTAATGAGCTATGAATATCCTGAAAAGAACTCGAACTCTCAGCTTATTTCTATGTAGATACTGTATTTCTACAGTATTTTTCACCTCAATACTGTGGTCCTCGTTAGAAATATCAGAAAAACTCATTTTCGAATTTCAACTTGAAATTATACACAAAGACAAATCTTCGTAAGAATAATTTGTTGTGAAATTTTCATATATTTTGATATGTTCTTATCCTAAAATAAGACAATCAAATCCGCCGATATATATGAGTGACATAAAAGACAAACTTTCATTATAGTTGTGTCTTAAGATAGAAACAACAAAAAGATCTGAAACTCTCACAATAATCTATTCTCATCAACACCTACATAAAAATACAGTATCTTTGTAGCAATAAGCGAAAGGCTTAAATTTTTTTCAAGATACCTACAACTCATTAGGATCGATGTAATGCATATAGTTCCGACAAAAAAATGATTAATCAATTGGGGGATTTGCTCTTATGCGTCAATTTATATTGATACTAATTGTTTTCATTATCACTAGTTGCTAACTCTTAGCTTTTTTTTCTCTGTTTACATTTGAAAAATACTTTCAAAAATATAAGGATACATCAAATAGATAACAAAGTTTAAAAAAGACTTTGGATCTAGAGTGTTTGTTTTTATTTATTATTGAATATATTTAGGTACTCGTTGTTTTCGATTTTTTAATGAAAATAAAACTTCGTTTGATGCTCGTATTCATTGTCATAAATATAAAGCTGATCTAGTTTATTTTAATAAATGGCCATTATCTGTACTTGACTTTGTTGATAATATCACTAAATCATATTTTAAATCAGCGAATTCATTAATTAATATATGGGCAATAGCTAATTCGAATCTATTTAACAATGATAAATCAAGTTGGTTTACAGAATTTACTTTTCAATATTTATATACCTGGTTTATACAAATTTTTTTGTCTAGTGCTTGCTACTAGGTGGTTGACGTATATTTCTTCAAATTTTGTCGAAATGTTTTGTGTATGGTTGATCAAACAATCAAAGACAAATGTAACCAATAAGAGTAATTACAAGCTTTTGAATGATCATAACAGATCTAAGATATGTTTACGCTGGATATCTTGGAAGTTACATGGAGATCATCGTTGTCATATTGATTCTAACACAAAGTGTTTGTCAACAAATCCATTTATTTGTGAAATAAGTTAATCATTTGAAAAGAATTTTATTTATATAAAAAACTAAAACTATTTCATTTAGCTGAATTCAGTTTAACACATATTAAAATATCAATGAGTAAGTTTATAAAACAAAAGATTATATACATTTGTTTGTACAAATATTTTATTAGATTCTTTATTAATTCAATTCCCATCAATGAGAGATATAGTTGAAGATTTGTTTTTTCGATTGGATTTAATCGAAATCAAACGAAGATTGTTTCATTAGTTTTGCTAAGAAAATAATAAAAACAAAACTTGTCTTATTGAGATTTGAATAAATCCGAAATTCACAAATATTTCCATATTCTAATAAAATCATGCTTTTATAAACATTCTTACTTATATCAAGCTGAAGCATAAAAATGATACTCTATATCTATAAATTTTGTAAATCACAGCGATAGACATTGGATCATTGATAGATTGCTCATAAGAATTTATTTGAAATTTATCATACATTGAGCATGATGATAGAGGTAAACAATCAGGACAAAGATTTAAAGAACTGTAATTTAATATGGATATTCAGATTCGAAAGAAATATTTTTTAAGTTTTATATTGTACTTTCAGTCGTTAATAATTTAACTACATTTGTGATTTTATTCTGTGATATGTGTAAAAAACTAAACTATGAAATATTGTTCATAGGCAGATTTCAGATCATTAGGATGAGGTTATCATTCAAACTTAAAATAAAACAAAAAAGGTATTTTATGCTTGAAATACTAAACTTTCTGAAGACAAGACAAAAAGTTGATTGTCTTCCGCACTCAATATCTATTTTGAGCCTTGAGAATATCTGTGATCAAAATTTTAGATGACAGGAAATCAATTGTTGCTCTTCCAGTACTGTAAAATAGTTTACCGTTTCGCTTTCAGCAAAGCAAGATTTCATTTTCGAGACACTTTCTTTCCAAGTACGAACGTTTACGACAATTTGTGGTTTATATAGCTACATATATCGAACTCCTCTCATCTTCTACAGAACTCTTAAAAAATTCGTTTTAAAACTTCGAGAAAAATTGCTTATTCAAGAGTAAGGACTTTTGCCCTGTATTGAATATTAGAAAAATTTTTGCTTAAATTTTGAATTAAACTTACATAATTCTTTGAAGTCATTAAAAAAAAAATATTGTCTTTTTTTCTTTTTTGTAAGATACAACTATTACTGAAATTCCATATTCAACAATAATTGGTTCTATTTCAATAATCATTTTTCTTATTCTTTTTACTTTTTTCATATTATATACCATGCAAAAAGAACCATCAAAAACTTCAATTGATTATGATGATAATAGTTCATATCAATTAAATTCATCTGAAAGTTTTTAATCTAATATTTTTGTAAAGAATTATGTTTCTATTTTTTTTTCTATTCTTTTTAATGACAAAATCATTCACAAATATAAACAAAAAAGAAAAAAAAGTTACATGTTTTACAAATACTTTTTTTCCCATATTGTTGTTAATGAATGTAACACAAAAAAAAGAAAAATTCAAATTCACAATAAACTACTTTTCATGCAATGTGTATGCGAAACAAAGAAAGAATACTTTTGTTGTTTTTTTTTTCATAGATATATTCTGCTCATAATATAACAATCATAATCAACACACACACGCGCGCGCGTAACAAAAAAAAAGATCAAAGAAATAATATTGTCTTTAAACAAACCACATTTCATTTTCAATTTTTGGATCAAGTACCATTAATTTTGTTTTAATATCATCAATTGAAACACTTTCAGCATTTTCAACAAAATCATCCTCACATTCTTGATCATGATTATCATCAAAATCAAATGTACGTGATGCATATGCAGCTAAATGAGCATAATGAACTGGTGCTGGTATTGACACTGCTTTTGAACAACGAGCATCTGTATGGCAAAGCTAAAAAGAAAAGTAAAAAAATTTATTACAAAACTGTTAATACAATCTTTGTGGAATTAGATTCTTTTATTTTGTCTATCTTGTAACACATTCGTGCATCTTTCTTTTACAAAACACTTCAGAAATACAATAAGAAAGTATTGTGACGAGTCATTAGTGATATACAGGTGATGATGGTCTCTGGCTATCGTCTGTCACAATGTGTAAGGCGGGCGGAAGGTGATCGTAAGTTTCTACTCGATCTACTTCAACACTCTTTTTAGACTGTGCTTCATAAGATAATTCCATAGAAAAAAAAAACGAAACAAGAAATTATACCCAATATGTTAATTGTTGAATTTCATCACTTGTAAAACCAATTTCATCATGAAGAATATGATAAAGAGCTGGACGAGATGTTCCCATACTAAAGAAAAACATGAAAATCCGTTTAAAAAAAAGCGAAATTTTCAAATGAAATTTTTGTTTTTTACAGTGCTGCTTGTGAACATAAATAAAAATCAAATTGTGATGGATGAATTATTTGTTGATCAACAACTGTTCCAGCTTCAACATTTTTTGTACCTTGTCCATCATAAACAAAAAATCTTGTATTATGTCTTTTCTTTACAATTATAAATGTTAATTTTGGTTGTGTTCGATTAACATAAATAGCTTTAAAACAAAACAAAAAAGATTATTTTTATTCTTTTTTTTCTTTTACTTCGAAATGCTTGTTTTATTTTGGCAACTTCATTATCAAGTACTTTTTGATATTGACCATCATCAACACCATCACGATAAAAAACAATTTTATTTGGTAAACGATTTCCACAAGAACGAGCAAATAATTGAAGTAATTCAACAATCATTTTATCTAAATCTTTTATTATTTCCATTGAACAACGACCTAATTTTGGATATTCTGATGTAAAAAAAAAAATTATTTAAAATTTAAAACTTAACAAATTAACATACGTTCACAAAGACGAGCTGCATAAAGAGAATTTGTTGGATCACGTGAACCAACAACTGCTGCTATTGATGGACGTTCAGCTGAGCAAGTTGTATGTGTCACCTACAAAAAAATAGACAGTTTCTTTTCCAAATCGGAGACACTCTATACACTAATTAGTATAACTGGCAGTGTACATCAAAGAATTTGGGTGTCATGCTCATCTGGAAAAGTACTGGTCAACGATACTCTTTACTAACATCTGTAACTATCTGCCAAGACTTGAAAATAATGAATTATTCTTTCAAAAATACTTTCAAATAATAAAAATAGAGAAAAAGTAATCGATTACAGATTGAAGAGTGTACTCAAACTTTCAATATATTACATAAAAATGTGTTTACATCTCACATCTGCATAGTTTTCGTTTCAATAATGTACATTATTTACATTATATATGGAATGAAAAAAAAGAAAAATTTAACTATGTCTGTATACTTAATATCACGAATAACTTACATCAGCTCCAAAAAACATAAAAAGATCTTCATTTGATGGTCGACTTAAAGCAGCTTTAAGATTTACAACTCCATTTATACATCCCATTTTGGCATTAATTTTTTGACTTAGATTTTGTACATCTTAAAACAAAAAAAAATCAAATCAAATAGAAAAGAAAAACTAAATCTCATTTTTATTCATTCTTACACATATCAAGTTTACTAAGATTTCGTTCTAATGCTTGAAAACTAACACATTGTGTAACTAAACCATAACGTTGATTACCACATTGTTTAACATAATCATAAACATTATCTAATGTATTATTAAGTACAACAATTGCTAATTGCCATTTATCTTTACTAGCATTATTTAATGTTATTTCTATATCATCTTTATTAGCTGGTTTAGCTATTGTTATTGGTTTAGCTTTCATTGTTATACCATAACGTTGTAATAACTAAAGAAGAAAAAAACAAAATTATTTTAAAGAAAATAAAAAATAAAAAAGAATTTTACTGGTGGTAAACGAGTTTCAAAATCTTTAAGTGTTTGAATAATATTTTCATTTGGTTTTGAACCAAAATAAATCATTCCCCATTTATTAATATCACGTGTTGTATAAAAACGATTACGTATTGTCCATTTACCAAAATTAACACGTTCAGTTATTTCAGTATTACCTTGACCACGATATTTAACTTCTGGTGGTGGTAATATTCGTGCTTTTACTTTAAGCATTTCTTGTGCTTCAACTTTAATATCTAATTCTTTTAAATATGAATCTTGATCAAAATGACGATCATGTACAATGTTCATTATTTGTGCATAACGTTGTTCAGGTTTAATAACAGATTTTTTTGTTACTAATGCTCTTTGTACACTATCTAATGGTTTTAATGAACGTTCCCATGGTACAAGCTAAAGAAATATATAAAATTCTTATAGATCGTGTAATTTTTGCTTTGAAAAAAAAAAAAAGAAAACATACTTTAGCCATTTCCATAGGTAACCAATTAGCTCGTTTTTGACTACCACTCATTCCATCAATACATGGTAAATGTGGATATTTTAATTTTTGATATTTTTCAGCAAAAAAATCTGCAACACTAATTTTTTCACCTAATGATGCATCACCAGCATCATCATTAGCACCACGTACAAACATTATTTGATTAGCTGGTAAACCAAATCCACGTATACGATAACGTATATCACGACCTGTATGAAGTGTTTCAACTAAAAAACGAAAGAAAATTATTGAAAAAAAGAAAGTTTTGTATTTTGTTTTTTCCTTATTTTTTTTTAATGATAACATACTTAATAAATTACGAACAATACGTTTAAAACCTTGTAATTCACCTTCATTTAAACCTTTTGTTATATCTTTACGAAGATATTTAGTTGCAAATTCAATAAAATTTAATGGCATATAAAAACAAGTAAAAGCAAGATTCATATTTAAAGTAGGACCACATTGTGTTAGAAAAAGTGCTTGATAGAAACCACTTGCCATACCACGACCATCACCTTAAAAAAAAATATCCATTCGTAGAATTCAGAATGTTTTAATATTTAAACAAAATTTTTTATGAGTAGCAGAAGCTATACTAGCAAGACGATTGAGAAAGATAGATGAAAGAAAAGAGGCCGTCCTTAGCAACAATTAAGTCAATATGTGACCATTTTTTACGCGTATTCGTGACCAACAAGCGAATTGTGAATATGGTTCATTCTAATCATAGGATTTTCGAATAATTCATTAAACGCACTTTATAATGAAGTATACTTCTTTATAACTAACAATATGAGATTTAGTGAACTACAAAATATCACAAAAGCTTTCATTAATTAAATAAAACCTTATGAACTGTTCGATCATTCCTGATATTGAACTATTCGTCTAACTGATCTATGTACAAATACATTATAATTCTTAGTAAACAAAATTTTTTAAAGATTTGCGTTGTCTTTGATCTACAGCTGCTATTAGAACTAATATCCAATCGATTGAATTTTTCTTTCAACAGTATTATTGTATTAGTAGTTTAAAGTCAAAGAGAAAAAAAAAACAAAAGTTAAATTGTATCTATAAAAAAGAATACGTACCAAGATCATCAAGTTTTTGTTTTCTATCATAAAATTGATTTTTAATTGCAATAAGATCATTTCTTGCTCCTTGTTTAAATAATGTTTCAATAATTCTAATAGATTCTCTTGGTCTAATTGAAGTTTTTTTTTCAATAAAATCATAAATATTACGAATTTGTTCTTGTCGTACCAGATTAATAATATGTAATTGAAATGTTTTATCTTCATTATTAATATTAAATGTTATTTGTAATGGTTTTGTAAAATCAGTTAATAATTCTTTTGTATAAATTGTTTTACCTTCATCATACCATATAATTGGAAAATTTTTTTCACGTTTAGCTATACGTTGAACAGTTTCCCAACGTTCATCTTTACGTGCTAAACGTGGTTTTTTATCACGTCCAATCATATATATTTCAATATCATATTGATTTACAATATCATCATTAATTTTTACACGAAAATGATTTGTATATACATCAACTATTTTACCAGCTTTACCACCTTGATCAGGACGATAAACTGGTGTTAAAACAGCTGATTCAGGTACAGCTGAATGTAAATATGAACGTCGATTTAATGGACGTGCACTTTGAGAACGTACATTTGATTGTGATGTTGAAGAATCTAATGAAAGTTTTTCCATTGCTTCACGTGGTGTTGGAAATGCACTTGATGAACGTTCATTTGGAACATTAGTAGTTGGTGTCGGTGTTGTTGTTGTTGATGCTGCTGCTGCTGCTGGTGGTTGCACACCCCAAGCAGATTTTTTTGGTACTGTTGAAGTATTTGTACCATTAGTATTTGTAGATTCTATACTCGGCTTTGAATCAACACGAGCTAATTAAAAAAACAAAAACATATAATATATAGCTTAAAAGACAAACAAATAAAGAAAAAATTACCTTGTCTTTTTCCCCATGCAGACATTCTAAATTAAGGAAATACGCACACAGATAATACTATATCTAGAAAGTATATTCGTCTATCTAAAAAAACACAAAAGAAAAAAATAAATATGTACTCATACACTCTACTAATAAGTATGGAAATAGAATTAAAATTATTTATAAAGTGAATAAATTAATTATCATTTAAAAAGATTTGTAAATAATAATAAAAAAAAACGAATAATTAACAAAAATTATATCTAAGAATATTTTTCTCTAGTGTGTGATCACTTGTTTGCAGGATGACTATATGATTAAAGTGAATCGAAGACGACGAAGAAGAGGAAGAATAAGAAAAAACGCATGAGACGACGAGCGAAAATAAAGCGTTACAAAGAAAGAAAAGAGAAAACAAATTGGGTATTTTTTTTTTTGTTTTGTTCTTGTGAAAATCATTGTTGCTAGAAACATTGATATATTATAAAATGAAAATTCTCATATTTAAAAGAAAGAATATTTCAGAACGAAAATTCTAGAAAAGTATAAATCTTTGGTTTTTGCTTTTCTATAGTTTTCATATTATTTAATATGTTTGTCTACTATTCAGCCTCAATATATGTGGTATAGTGTACCTGTTATCTATATTCAAAAGAAAGAAAATAAATAAATTCATTATGCGAGTCGACTTTTCTTTTTGTTTTTTTTGATAAAACTTTCTACTATAATCAATCATTTATTTCTATAATCAAAGATTAATACAAAACTCATCTATCAATAGCTAATTACTTAATTATACATATGTTTCATCTATTTTATAAATATATATATATATGTTAAATTCATACATTGTTCAAAACTCATCAAAAGTTATTATCGAATAATTATATCATTATGATTTATATATGATAAGAAGAATACGTGTTCAAAAAGATCATTAGATATCATGTGTCAAAAGTTAACATCTAATAGATAGATTACGATAGTTGTATTTTCATTCTATGTCATATACATCATCATCGATTATAGTTTCACTATGAATTCTTATGAAAGTATATTGCTTGTATTTTTCATCTATGAATAGTGTTTATTCTATCTCGATTGATTTATTTGATAAACTCTTTATTAATCATGATTAATTACATTAAATCTTATATTCTCTTTTTTTTTCAAAATCAGACTGAAGAAAAAAAAAAAGCTGTGAAAATTTCGTCGAGGATCTTTGATTTTTTTTTGTTTTGAATTTGATTAGATCTATGAAAATGAATATAGAAGATTAGTTTTGTTATATTTAAAAGAATTGATATAAAACAGATATGAATGATAAAATCAAAAATTTTGCATCAAATTCTGTTAAATTAAGATAATGATAACCCTTTAAAGTTGTGAGAAATAATCGAAATTTTTTTTTTTTAATTTTTAGATTCAATGTTTTCTAAGATTTTGAGTTTGAAACATGAATAGTTTTCCCCTAAATGGATAAGAAAAAATTTCTCACGATTAGATAATCAATAATATATTTAAAAGATAATGATTTTAAAAATGACAATGTTTTATCAAAGACGAAAATTTTTTTTTTCTTTCTATATAAAGTTTGTTTTTATTATCTAGAATATAAAATACAATAGTCACGCGCACATATACATATTTATGGTCGAAGAATTCGTTTAGCAACATTTCGTGTTGATTTTTTTGTTCCACTTTGTTTTGAATCTGTATTACCGGTTGTTATATTTGAAAGATTTTGTAATGAATTAAAATTATTATCATTTTCATTACTATCACGTTTTGAACTTCCACCTGAATGTTGTCCTTGTAAATCAATTATTTTAATCATTGATAACATTTCTTTTTTATATTTATCTTGTTCATTTAAAGATTTTTTCTTTTTTTCATTAGCAATTTTTGCTTCATATTTTAAAATATTTAATAAATTAGAACAATTTAAACACCATTTATCAAGTATATTTTCTATACGATTAAATGCTATTGTATTAATATCACGTGCAATAGCATATTCAACATTAAGACGATTATTTAATTGATCTAATTTTCCACGTATAACTTGTGCATATATTCCATCAATAATTAAATCTTCAAGTTCACGTATACTTTCAATTTGAAGTTGTTTTAATAAAAGTTCATAAGGTAATATTCGAGCATGTACAGCCAATGAAGCTAATGTTAATAATTGTAATTTACGACGTGCTAATGGTGATAATGTTAGAAAACGTGAACGTTGGGATTCATAATCTGATATTGTTCCATAGGCAAATAATTCTAATGTTGATAAAACAATGGAATGATTTTGTTTAAGAGAATTTACAAGTGATTCAAGATGAAGAAATTCATTAAAACCATATATATCAGGATGTTCAAGAACACGAGTTACTAAATCAACAGCAGCTGAACCACGAACTGATTTAGCTAATAAAAGAAATTGTTGAGCAGCTGCAGATGACATCTAGAAATTTATATAACGTTTATAAGTATGATTTACCAATCGAACTGATATTTTTACTCATAAATAGGTCTCATGGACTTTAGAATACTTTGAAAATTTCAGATTAAAAGAATGTGTCCTTCTTGAAATATTGAATATCCGAAAAAAATCATATCTCACAAAGAAAGTTCAGTATTTTCAACATTCGATATTTCAAGAGCAGCACATCCTTTCGGGTTGAAATCTTCAGTACATTCGGAGATCCATGAGACTTATCTATGGACAAAATTTCAGATTGAAATTTCCTAATTCAATTTTTTTCATATAATATCTCCTCTGAGATAAGAAAAATTCAATAAAGTTGTAATAGCTTGGGAAGAACAGTATATGGAAACGTACCCTTCTAGGCTTCTACTATAGTCCGAACAATTAAAAGTACGAGTTCGAATTTTACTTTTTTTTTAATTTCATGATGATGTATTGTTTTGTTTTGTTTTTATATACTATAGACTGATATGGATT
>CAJNOL010001837.1:24421-52969 GCA_905250125.1 Rotaria sordida
CTCAGATAGTCTGAATACTTCAAATAACCATATATTACAAATCTAAATAATTAAGAAAAATTCTATACTTTACTATGTATGATAAAATCAATTGACTTGTTCAACTGAAGAAATATATGGATACATAAAAAATTTACTGTCAAAAATTAAATGAGATTAACAATAGATACTTTATTCTATATAGCTGATAATTTATGAATCCTCCTATTTTATATTACTATCGTTCAATACAGATGATTTTCGAATGTAATCTCAAGTAACTTAGACTTATAAACTTCAGAAAAAAAAGAAATCTAATATTCGTATCAAGTCTTGTCTAATAATGAAGATACCTCTGGAACTAACTATTGAATAGATTCATGACCATATTCATTTTCCAGATTATTATTATCATCTATCTCTTTGGCTATAAATATTTACACAATGCTACCTGATTTATAGAAATAAACAAACTGTTAAATATAAGATTAAAATCAAACTGAAATTTTCGGTGTAAACACATTTAAAAATAAAACATTATTGCACAATTTTTTTAACCAATCATATATTTGGCAACGATTTAAAAACTGATAAAATGACACTAGTGTACGGTAAAAATGTTTCTTGTTGATAGTTCTTTTAACTTAAAGGTCAACTTATTGAATTATTATAAAGTTTGTTAAAATCAATAGTATTTGATTTCATACTGGTATCTGCTTCGAAAATATTTTAGAAAGTAAACATAACCAAAATCGGAAAATGGTAAAATGCGAATACCAAAACTATCGAAAAGGAGTTATAATAGTGTTTTGGATAACCACGGGTTGATCTATCAATACTCTTTCAGTTCTATATTATTTGATAACAAAGTAAATACGTTTTGTTTTTATTTGTTTAAAACTTTTCTAGTGCCACAAACTTTATGAATCTGTAGTATGGCAGATGAATAATTAAATGATAAAAGAACTCAATATCCCCAGTTTGCTTTAATCAATCGAACTGAATTTTTTTTTCGATGATAAGGGACTCGTCAAAGTTTTTATTCATAAGAAAACTGTCAAATAGGTACTGTATAGAATTAGCACTATTGATCTCAATAAGGAAGTACACTATTGGTTAAAAGTATCTCACCCTCCTATCTCAGCTATTCTAAAGGCTAGGCATGTGAAATTTCTAACGTATATATACTATCTTAGAAATGTAGATCCGTAACATCAATTCTATCCTGTTCGCTTGAGTTGAGAAAGAATTATAATCTATGGTAGTCGCTCTCACTGTGAGTTCTATAACTCAAGAAAGAAAGAAGCTTATAAGTCGGCGAACGTATTATCATATCGTCCTTTAATGCGGCTATTTACGCAATAGATTTCATCTAAGTGTTTACAAACTGCAGATATTTTTACATAATGATAGGTTGATGAGGTCATAAAACCTGTCCTTTCCTGAGTTATAGAACTTATAGTGAGAAGAAGTATCATATATCATAATTCATTTTCAACTCTAGTGATTGAGACTAGTCTGATTTCGTTGAGTTATATTTCTAAGGTAGTACATACGATAAAAATGCAAGATATGTTATCTAACTAACAATTAAGACTATAGTGGAATACTCTCGATCAGTAGTGTATTTCTTTAATTGAAGTCAATAGTGCTAGTTGACATAAGTAGCCATTGATGGTTTCCTTGTGAATAAAAATTTTGACAAATCTTCTATCACCAAGAAAAAGCACAAGCCTGATTAATCAAAGCAGACTTAAGTTATTGAATATTTTATGGACCATTCAGTATATGTAAGTACGAAAACTCACAAATAATCTCTTATTTTATCTTACAAACTAGAAAAACTTCAAGAAGATTGATAAACAATTGCAATTCCTTAGTTATAGGATACTTCTCGTTTCAAGTCAAAACAAAAATAACGGCAAAGAGGACAAGCTGCAAATGAATCATATATCTCTATATAAAAATTCTTCTCCTTTGCTACTCATTGAATTCGAATGTTATTCAATAAAATCTTGATTAATCAAAAATAATACAAGGTTTCAATATCAAAACAATTGACGTAGATAATTAATTTGAATTTTGTTTTTTTTTCTGTTTTCTTTTCATAACAACAAATTCAATCAATTGCTTGTCTTTCCACTTTATACTGTTCATATTTATATATGATGAAAAGAAAACAACATTAAAAATCAAACAATAGAACATTTTTATTATTTGTCTGAATTCATTTGACTTTTTATTTTTATTCCTTTTAAATATGCTGATTTGAATAATTCTGTGAAGGTATTAAACATTGATCAAGTGATATTAAACGAACACGATCTTTAACTTGTAAACAAGTTATATGTTGAAATTGACATGGATTTGATATTGATGATTTATTAATATTTTGATTTTTTCGATTTTTTCTTAATATTGTACCACATGATGAACTTCTATGATGTCTATTTGATATAATTGTTGAAAATAAATTTTCATAACGTTTATCATTTCGTATTGATTGATAAAACGAATAAAAATCTTTTGATGCTAATAAATCATTAAAACGAAGTACAGCAAGTGTTATTTGATCAGATAAACGAAATGTTATATGTTGTGCACGAGCTTGTTTAACATCACTAAATCCATTTATTGTATCTTGCCATATTGGAAAACCAGATCCAAATTCAGCAATAATTAAAGATAAACGTGATTGACGTTTTGGATTTGTACCTGAATTAAATAACCATACAGGTAAACCATGTTGAAATAATATCCAATCTTCAAGTTTAGCTAAACGATCAGTTGTTGTTATATATAAATCACATAAACAACGACAAGCAAATACTTGTGTACCAATACTTCGATAAGATGATTCGACTTTAAGAATATCGTTTGCAGATAGAACTGTTCGAGTAGATGATGAAATAAATTGATGAGGAATTTGCGAACGAGGACGAGTATTATTATCATAGATTATTGAAGCTGGTAATGGTGAATGATTATGTAAATCTTCATCTTTCATTTTACTAATTAATGATTTCTGAGGAACTAAATAATAAAGAAGTTTCTTTTTTCTTTTTCTTTGACAATAAACTTTCAAGTTAAACTTACTAGATAAAGTTGTTAGTTTAAAATCTTCATCATCTACTGCTAATCGTTCACAACTTTTTGCACGTTGTTCTTGTTGTTGATAATTATTTAAAATAATTGGTTTTTTATATTTTGGTTCTTTTAATAAATCAGTAAAACGTTTTTCAATTGTTTCAAGTTCTTCACAACTAATCCAACCTTCATCTTTATCATGTTGTTTAGAAATTTCATTTGATGATAATTGTTGATTAATAACAAGTGGTGTTATACGTGCAACAGGTGTATGATTTGTTTTATATTGTTGTTGAATTTTAAGTGATTGCATAGAATGATAATTTGTATTGTTTGATTTTGACAAGTGAAATGATGATTTTGCAGAACGTAGTGGTAGAAATGTTGATGATGAACGAGATGATTGAGATAAAGAACTCTTATTGTTATTATTGTAATTATTATTATTATTATTATTATTGTAGCAACTGTTTGATGAAGTAGAAGAAGTAGATGATGATGAAACTGCTGAATAGCGATCGGATGATAATATAGTTGGCATTTTCTAATGGAAAGAAAGAGAAAGATAATCAATTCCGATCAAAAATGGTAATCAATGCAATATGCTGATGTTCATTTAGTTATGAATTTAGTTGACAATATGACATAGTCTAGAATAGAACATAGAATAGTAAATGAAACTGTTCAATAGATTGCGTGCTTTAAAATAAGTTTAAAAAAAAAAGAAGGAAAAAAGAATATCGTGCGCATGAATATAAAAAGTTCTTGAATAATAATAAATACAATTGTCGACCAATGAAGACAATATGTGCGTATGTTTGTTATTACACTTCGTCCTCTTTCTCTTTCTCTTAATTGTTGTAGAAGAAGATGACCATTACTATTACTATGAATATACCATAGGGTGTGTGTGTGAGTCAACATGCCACACAACTGTAGAGTGTTCAATTGTGGTGACAAAAAAAACAGACGAAAGAAAGAAAGAAAGAAAAAGGATATCAAGTATTTGTTGCAGGAAATTTGTTCGTCTATTTAAATATAAGGAAAGAGACAATTATATTTTTACAATACTATTTTATTTGTATCACTAGATATAATCAATCGAAAACAAAAAAGAATCTACTAGGTTATTTCTATTTATTCAGATACAATGTTACACTTGAAATGATATTGAGATATGTATATATATACATAGTGTTTAATTTAATCATATGAAACTGAATGAATGAATTTACACACGATTTATGTCTGATCAATTACAAACAACTAAATAAATGAACAAACCTAAAAAAAAGAAAAGGAAAAAAAAGTTGTAGGTCAAATGATTTGTTTATAGTTGTTTCTAATTTAACCTTCTTATTTATATCAAGTTTGATAACAACATTCATAATTGTATATATGTAACGTAACAACAATCGCATAATCTCATCATGTTACTTCACTAGCATTTTCTTTTTTCTGTCAGGCTACTAAACAATTCATTAATGTTCATGATTTTACCAGAGGCATTTTCCTTTTTTTATGCTTGATTCAAAGAATAGTATTGGTCCCTTCATTAGTAGCCTTCGTTTCGCCACCCGCTGTGTTTGTCTGGACGTGCTCAGCTATGCTTATACTACTCTTTGATTACATACACATTTGCTGATTTAATAATTCTCTTCCTTCACTCTTCTTCCATATTATATGGTCTATATATATATATACACTTGAAATAGTTTTTTCTTCTATTTACCTGCTGATTGATCATTGGAAGCATATTATTGTCGTATAATTACGAAGACTGCTCTATATATACTGATTTATTTGCATGAATATTTTGATACTATATGATGTTGCTCTTTTTTTTTATTATTATCAAAATGTGTCTTTTTTTTTCTTCTTCTTTCGTTCATTCAATACTGTTACTTCATACATGTATATATATATATATATGATCACACATCGAACATTTTTAGCATTTCATTCATGATCTATTACGTATAATTCTTCTCTCATAATGATTAAAACAAAAAAGGAATGATATTGATACGATTGTCTCCTGTGACATAAAGAAAGTGCATTAAAAAAAATGTATGAACAAGGGGGAATGTATTACACAACTTAAATAGATAGTTACAAAATTTTTTCCATCTTCCAAGGATCAAATATCCCACATGCATGGTATTCTGTTCGTCACATTGCAAATGTATCATCATCATTAACATTATTACTATTGACACTTTACCTTTTTTTGCGTTAAGTTAATGACAGCTGAATGTTAGTGATGAAAGAATTGATCGACAAATGAACAAGAAAATGATGATGATAGAAGTGTTAAAAGAAATACATTTGAAGGTTAAAAAAGAAAAGAACTTCTCTATATATAATGAATATTTTGGAATGTTTAAATAATAATCGTAACAGACAATAGAAGGATTTATATTTATCTATTTGATGTCTGAAATAAAGCTTTCAAGGTCTTTTCATGTAAATTTATCATGACAAATCAAGGATAAAAATAAATCTATTCTGATAGAATAAACATTGACTTGTAAATGAACAAATGTTAATTACATATTCAAGATCACGATTTTTATTATTTTCAAAATCTCAAAATACAATTCTACAAAATTAAAAATAACAATTATGTGATATTAAATCATAATTATCTTCACATTTACAACAATTGACATAATCTTCGATTCTCCTCCGAAATACAGAGTGTCCCAAAAGTCGTGTCCACTTAAGAATTGCGTATAACTCAGTTATTAATCAAGCTTAATCTAATAATTTCTTTTTTATTTGAAAGAGAAGAGTAGTAAGTTTTTTTTTTCATATAAAGACAAAGTTCATAAATATTCTTCAAAAGTAATACATTTGATTTCAATACAAAAAATTAACATGTTTTACAATTAAAAAGAAAATCATGGAGTGTTTTATTTTTATTATAATCGATTTCTATAGTTATTCGAGTCTTTGAATCAAAGAGATTTTTTACGATTATATTGTAGACATTTGGTTTGAGAGACAGACTCATAGATAGAAGTTCAATGATGTAAAGTTTAATTATCGAAGGGCTCATGATATTGATTCACCTCTTCCGACCTACTATCAATGATCAAACACTAATCCAAGAGAATTATTTCACAATGCTTCGGAATTCCTTTTATCTGAGTTTACAGATGAAACAGTTGAGTAATTCCATCATTTTTTAGCAAGATAGAACATTAGCCCATTTCTTCAAATCGGTTCGTGTGTGACTGAACAAAATCTTCTATGGCAGGTGAGTCAGAAAATTTGGACAAACATCAAGGATCTCTTGATCACTAAATGTCACATCATTGGACTTGTATCTATGAGTCTCTCTCTCAAACCAAATGTCTACAATATAATCGTAAAAAATCTCTTTGATTCAAAGGCTCGAATAACTATAGAAATCGATTATAATAAAAATAAAACACTTCATGATTTTTTTTTAATTGTAAAACATGTTAATTTTTTGTATTGCAATCAAATGTATTACTTTTGAAGAATATTTATGAACTTTGTCTTTATATGAAAAAAAAAACTTACTGCTGTTCTCTTTCAAATAAAAACAAAATTATTAGATTAAGCTTGATTAAAAAAACTGAGTTATATGCAATTCTTAAGTGCACACGACTTTTGGAACATCCTGTATCATCATTAAATAATAAGTTTTCATCTTTCATTTCAAGTCTACTAGATATTGTTTGACATTTGAAATCCATCGAAAATTCTTTAAGAAATTTTTTTATGATATCTTTTTTAGACAAATATAATCTCTCTAAATGAAGTATAAAAAGTAACAAATGTTTCATTTTGATAAAATTTTGGAAATTGTTTTTCCCAAAATCATATACCAAGAATCTCATTGAAAAAAAATGTCTTATGTACGTTCATTTGAGCCACATGTAAAACGACAACATAGTCATTCATACAAATCATCTTATTACATATTTGTTTTAGGATGAAAATCAATTTAAACTGAATTATGTAAACTCCATACAAATGTTTCATTCTTTGATCTATCTAATTAAGCAAATCAACATGACTATTCGAAATACCAGTCACTTATAAATGATCACTATTGGCTGATAATATGAAACTTCAAGTGCAATAACGTAAACTTTCATATGCCGTTAAAATACTATCGGTACTTTGAAAATCTTCTTTCATTAATTTTATATTGATACTAACGACGATCATCAGTATTAGCAATATAAAACTATTTCTAAACAACGTTTCATTTCAAATATTTCTATAAAATCCATAGCGCACATACTTTTAAATATTCCATTGAACTCATCAACAGAAATCAATATTTACTTACTACACATTTCTATAATAAAAATATAACCTGTTGGAATATAAATCATTTGTCTTTGAGAATCTCATTCTATTACGATAAATTCATACGTGAAGATTCAAATCAGGTATAAAATAATATCGTACGGTATAAAATAGAAACAGTCATGAATGATTTGAGATCTGAAGTTATATGATATGGTTAGTAAAAGACTACATCTATAGTATATATGAATTAGTTTTGGTATAAACGATTTCACATGAATAACCCTTTCGCTCATGATAAACAAGTTAAGGAAAGAAGAAAAACGGAAAAAAAGCATGTATAATTGATCTGAAAATTGTATTCAAGGTTAAGTTTTGACCTAAATTGGAATGTCCGATAAGAACGATAAATAAATAGATATACATGAATCATGTTAACAAAATCATAGGAAAAGTATTTGCAAAATAAATAATATACGTGAGTCTGAGTCTAAAACTTTGAGATACATGCAATTTATTCTCTAATTCAAAGAGAGAATCCTAAACGATCATTTTAAGAAATTATATATGTAGTCACAATTCAATATTGTCAACAACTGGCGTCCTCTAACATATGTTCGCATTAACATTATCAAATAAAAAAAGAATAATAAAATAAAAGTTTTGAATAAACTCAATGAATATACTTTTAATTTGAATAATACATTAATTAATTCGTATTTTTCTATTTGTTGTTATGAAAAAAAAAGTTTATTATAGTGGTTAAGAATTCTATCTTTCAAGATGGTTGCCATTTGTATTGTTGAAGAAACAAGAAAAATCAACAACAAAACAAAATAAGAGACTTCGTTCGTTTAATTTTGAATATTTTGTTCTAGATTTATATAGGCAACCAAGCTAATTTAATAAAAACAAAATCGAATGGCATCATTAACACGCTTTTCATTAACATCATCAACGGCATTATGTCGTTTATTAATTAATCGTAATGCTGGTCTTATTCAACAATATTTACCTTCAATGATTATTCCGTCCGCTGCACAACAACGATCAATTGCTACTACACCTATTCGTCGTGATATTGATTCAGCAGCTAAATATATCGGAGCTGGTGCTGCAACTGTTGGTGTAGCAGGTGCTGGTGCAGGTTAGTTGAATTTGTTTTAGATTATAAGTATGATTTGTGTTTTTGTTTTCTCTTAGGTATTGGTACAGTATTCGGTTCACTCGTTGTCGCCTATGCAAGAAATCCAAGTTTAAAACAACAACTCTTCTCATACGCCATTTTGGGTTTTGCCCTGTCCGAGGCTATGGGTCTCTTCTGTCTGATGATGGCTTTCATGTTACTATTCGCCTTCTAGAACATTGTTTTCTCTTTTTTCTATCAATTATCTACTTCCCTTACACATAAAAAGTATTTAGGTGATCTTTTCTGTTCATTTTTTTCTATTTGTCCCAATTTCATTATAGTTCACCAGTAGAATATTGGTCTTGTTAGTCCTAGACTTGTTTTTGTCACCTTCCAAAAACAAAGAAGAAAAACAACTCCATCATTATTTATCTTCTCTCTCTCGCTCTCTTTTTTTTATGATAAACTTTGCTTTATACCATCCTTGAAATAAATTAAAAAAAAGACAATAGAGACAAATGAATAGTTTTAAATATTCATCCATAATTCTATACATCAATAGATTTAAATAAAGAAAAAAAAAAGAAACAACTGAAATCGAAAGTATTCTCTCATAAATGAAAATAGAATAATTTAAGAATTATTCTGTTCGTTAGAAAATTCGATCAGACATGGAACAAGTCCATCTCTGGTATGAATAACACATGTATTTATATTTAATTTTTCGATTGCTATAACTTAAAATGAAATATTTAAATCGTTTAACAGCTATACGATAAATTTTAATTCGTTATAATTTATTGTATTATGATTCGAAAGATACAGAAAAACATTCCAAACAATGTTAAAAGGAAATTTATTGAAGATTTATCTTTGATGGTTACACATTTGAATAAACAACAAAAATAATTATATTTAGTCAAAATATGAAAAGTAAAATTTACGCGCGTGTAATATGCAATCATTTGTTATATACGATCGATGTTGTAGAAGAAATATTAACTTTTTTTTAAAATTTTAATTACAAATTATTTTTTGTTTTTTATTGTCATGTTCATATTGAAAAGAAAAATGATTAAAAAACGATGAATAATAGAAAAAATTCAATATGTCAACATTATTGTTATTATTGTCATACACAAGAACTAACATCATCATATCGTTTTTGTTGTTGTTGTTCATGTTCAATATCATTTGAAGAGATTTTAACATGGATTATTATTTGTTTATTAACATTTTTTTTATTTAATACAATTAAATTATGCATTATAATATTTTTAATTCTTTTTATTATTTATTGGATATGTACAAAACTTTCAATTTTTCATATATTTAAAGAATTTTATCAAAAACAATGGATAAATTCGAAAACTTCTATTGATAATAAACAAACACAGATAGTTAACTATACTTGTTCAATTAATAAACAAAGTCTTAATAATAATCCTATTCAAGATAATAATGTTCGTTTAAACAGAAATATTTTAATCGAAATTTTGAATATTTATTTCCAGATTATTCATTATGAAGAGAATGAAAAATTCAATAATGATCAACATAGTTTTTTAACTGCAACATTATCAAATTCAAGTAAAACAAAAAACAATCCATGTTTCTCAAATAACTTTATTATTTCTTTGAAGATCTTGATATTAGTACAAAATCAAACAATGATTTTTCTAAAGCAAATAGTATCTTTCTCTCTATTTATATCTTGTTATTTTTTTTTTTTTTTGTGTTAATTAAATTTATCTTAGATTATGATGGTATAAACAATAACATAATTGAAAAATCAAAAAGAAATTTTAATAACGAAAAAAAACAATCAACAACGAAAAAACTACTTAGTACGATTTTTTGTTCTTGTTTTTCATCAAAATAATAATCATTTTTCAAATTTTGAGTATTAAATTAAAACTTTTTTTCTTCTTTTTTTTTATTAAATTATGAATTTAAATATAAGTAGTCAAATATAAAAAAAAATAAACAAACTTTTATTCTTACAGTTGAAAATATTCAAAATCAAATTGAATATTCATCAGATATTTCTCAGTTTAATAATCAATCTAATATTTCAATTTCACAACCTGGTAAAACTAAAACAATTAAGATAAATGAAATCCTTTATTTAAATTATTCAAGGTTATTATGGACCAATACATACAATTATGAACAATATAATTAATCCTTACAATAAAGATCAAATACAAAATTCAATGAAAATTTTTGAAATTTTAAATTCTAACAAATCAATTGAACAGAAATCTGAAAATCAAATGATAATAGAATCTCAAATATTTTTTGATACTTCTCAAACATCATTTATACCTAATAAATTTACTATAGATGGTAAAAATTTTATTTTGAAAATTTTCATTATTAAATATTTTATGTCTAGAAATATCAAATGAAACTAAAATTCTTAATAATATTATTGAACAAACAAAAGGTATTCGTCAAATGATTGAAATTTTACATGAAGATATTTTACAATTAAAACAATATTCAAATAAACAAACAATTGAACAAATATCAAATTTATCGATTGAAGAAAAAAATATTCTTAAATTAGCTACAGAAAATCTTATTCAAACAATTATATCAATGAGAATTAATAAAAATATGAATATATTAAGTATGACGAAATAATTACATATTCATTTTTTTTTATAAGAATTCTTTTGTTAGAACAATTCAAAAAAGATTCTTCAAATGAATTAATTAAATCTATTCAACATAATAAAAAACAAAAATCTTCTCCATCGATATTCAATGATGATTATCGACAATCAGAAGGAAATAAATCAAAACGATCATCTATATTAAAAATTGATAATTTGATAAAAACACAACATCAAGAACCTAAATGTGTTACTCTACAAACTTCATTTGTTATGAATTCTAGTATGCCACGTATACCAACAAATGCAACTGTAATTAACATTAATAATGATGATGAAGAAATCGAAAAATCATATAATAATGATATCAAAACATCACAATATATCATAACTACAAATGAACAATTTGAAAATATTCCCACGAGAAATGAACGAAAATCTAAAAATGATTTACTTTTAAAAGTAAAAAGAGGAAAGTCGAGATAAAATCAGCCTCGTACAGGAATATGATTTCTGTCATGTCAAACTCTAACCCAAGTTGTTCGAGAGTGATCTCTGTTAGAATAAAACTTGTAATACTTGTTTGTGCTGTGTTGCGGCTGATTGAAACAGTCAATGGTCTGTCCGATATGACTTTGCATAGAGCACATTGCTCTAATATACCTTGAATACTAGTGTTGCCGACTGAAAACCTATGTCAACGTCAACCAATCTTATCTCCAACTAAGTTATTTTTTATATGGTTCGATAGTACTTTTCGAGCGCTTTGAAATAGTATAAAAACATCGAAGAAAAAACACTAGTCATACCAAGAAATTCTAAGAAGACTATTGTTGAGACACGATTTTATGATCTTTTTTTTTGCCTGATATTGAGTAGATTTCGATTAGAACAATACAATTTGACTAAAAACTAATATGACATTTTGAATCGACACCCAAAACTGGGTACACTTACATGTAGTTCAAAAAATTTTCTCAACCTTTTTTTTTCGTTGAAAAGTTTATCACTGGTGGTTCCTCTCAGGGTTGGGCTACCAACAATTGAATTTCATCCAAAACCTATTTTGACAGTAGGAGTAGAGTTTTAAGGTTATAAAACGATAAGAACTCCAAATAACAGATGTGAATAAGCAGTAAAAACAGAGCTTTCATGAAGTTCCTGTTTTTCATTTAATCCTGAAGGAAATCAAGGATGACCTTTTCGACAAAGAACAATGGTTGTGAAAAATTTTTTTTAAATACATGTAAATCCACGTAGTTTTGGATGCTGATTCAGAATATCATATTAGTTTTTATCGAAATTGTATTTTTCTAATCGAAATATACAAAATATTAGGCAAACAAAACATGTCTCGTCAGTAGTCTTCTTGAGATTTCTTTGCGTGGCCGGTGTGTTCTTTTCTCAATGTTTATATACCATTTTGAAGTGCTCAAAAAGTGAATATTATAATTAACAGTCAGGTTCAATGCATATGTGACGGTCATTGACCATTTCAATCGACTTGTCCATAGCATAAATAAGTGCTATATGAGTAATTCTACCAGGGTTCACTATCGAACACCGTGTCTAGTAGTTTGACATCGAATAAATCAAATTTCTCGAGAAGGTCATTTTCAACATTTATCGACCCCTTTCCCTTTTCTCATTCAAATATTTTATTGAAAAATTTTATTTAATTAGCATGATTCACTTATCTACAATAATGAACCATTAGATTGGATTTATTATTCATCAAAACCTGATCATTTTCCTAATATTATTACTCAATCTGATCTTCCAATTGCTCGATCTGATGATCAACATTCATCATTTAAACAAACATTATTATCTCATTTTCATCATCGACCAAATTTTACTTTAACAAATATTCCAGCAACTTTTCACTCTTCATCTCTCAATGCTACGAATATAAGACAAAAGAAAATTGATTTATCTCATTCTATTTCACATATACCATTATCAATGAATTCTACTAATAATCTAAAACAATATCAATATAATATAATTAAAGAACGACAAAAACTAGCAGAAAAATTACTTAATAATAAAGAATCATTTAATTATATTTGGAATAAAACATTAAATCATTTAAAACAACGAATATTTCGAGTTCGTAAAAGTCGAATTATTATTTCATTCGATGATATTCAACAACAACAACAAAATGGTAGAGAATATATGCAAAATATTTAAATATTTTTTTTTCTCAAAAGTTATTTAAAAATTTGTTAAATAACGAATGAAATGAAAGTTTTGAGACAAAATATTTGTTCACTTTTTTAGCTCTCTTGGAACTGTTATCCGAGAAGTCAAAAGTAGTGTCTGACGTTACCAAGTTTTTTGATTGGGGTGTCATTCTTCCTACCTTATCGGGAGTCGTGATATTTTTTTTTTGACCGATGTTTATTGCGACGAAAGTTAAATAAAAGTAAAAATAAATGAGGTTAAACACCAATAAGAAGAAAACTGTGTTCTTAATTAATTCGATTCGATAAAATGGAACAGTAATATATACATTTGCTTTCGTTTAACTGTAGATCATTTCATTAGTCTCAAGAAAATTTTTAAGTCGATATTCAGAGAGAACATAAAGTTCTAGTCATAGCCCGCAGCTTTTGACTCCTCGAAAATATTTTCAATGTAGTCAAAAATAAAAAAAAGATTTTGTCTCAAAACTTTCGATCCATCGGTTAGTCTTTTATAATTTATATTTTTTTTTATAGCAAGTCATAATGACAAAAATAATTTTGATACATTAGTCGATACTGTTGTAGAAGATATGTCAACAGAAATTAATCATGCTCGTTCTCAATTAAATATTAATAGAACTAATTCTACATCTATTTATCCATTAAATATTAATAAACAACAACCTAAAGTTTGTTTATTTATTTTTATTTAATTGAGATTATTCTTAGTTTTTTTCCTTTAACAGATAATTACAAATAGTTCAATAATGTCTCTTTTTCAATCATTTGATTCAGTTATTCGTGAAGGTGAATTGTCATTATACAATGATAAACAATGTAAATCTAATTATCAAAATGAAAATATAAATGAAGATTCTTTATCTGTAATTAGTAATAGTTTATACAGTGTCACAAGTCAATTTATTCTTGCATAAACTTTTTGAAAATTAAATAAAAACAAAATAAAATACATTGTTTTTACAATTTTTTAAAATGAACAAATGTGCAATTTTTTCTCTCTGTCTTTCGTTTTATCATTTCTGCCTAACACACTAAAGCTATTGTTCATTATCTGTTATAACTGTACGTATCAGAAAAAAGTAATAACATCACAATATCATCTTAAATTAAATGAAAAAATACAATTAATTAATGATTACAACAATAGTAATGGTTCATCATAATGTGATTTAGCTAAAAATTTGAATATTTCACTTAGTTCTGTATTCGATATTTTAAAACGAAGAAAAGAATTAATATTTTAATTGATTATCAAAGGAAAATTCAAAAATTTTGACTTAATAAAAGTTAATGAGGTGTACAGCAACGTTCATCAAATTCACACATATCAAGATCGAAATCATAATACTGAACTTAATGAAATAAATTAAAGTTTTGATTTCTGTTAAAATTTTTTGGATTCATAAATATTCAAATGGAAGAAAATAAACAACACAGAAAATGATCTTTGATTATTTCAAACTAGTAAAGAAGCTTGTATTCTAAAACTTTTCTCATTTCATAGTAAAATATATGATATCTCTCAATATTGAACACTTTTCAAAAGTCCCGACGGCATTCATTTAAAGAAGATTTTATTGTAGAAAGATTTCTTATCATTTTGAGCTTAAAAAGTGGAATCTTCTTAAAATTATGATTAAGAATTTTTATTATTTAGTTCAGTTTTTCTTTCTTTTATTCATCTGTTATTTTGATTAAATTTTAAAAAATTCTCTTATATTGTGAAAGAAAAAAGTTCATATATCTATAGAAATACAATAAGAAAAATTGAGCTGTATACATCAACTGAGAGATTATGCGACGAGTAAAAATTTAAAATAATTAGCAATAGAATATATTCTTTATTCTGAAAAATTGACTTGTCTAACCTTGACCATTGAGATCAGTTAAATTTATACAGAAGATTCATGTCATTAATGATGTCAAACACGTATCGATATACATAACCAAATGAATGAATTTTGACGTAAAAAAAAAATAAAAAGTGCTTCGTAGGTTTACACTTATATGATCTAAACATTTATCTTTAGGCTAATGGTGGTGACGCTTTCTCACATGTGTTAAAATTCATGCAGTGTATTCATTATGCTTATCTATTGTTTACAAGATCAAATAGAATTCACATGTTGCTATATTCACGTTTATGGACTAATAATCTAAATGATATTCTTTTTGAACAAGTTATTTTTAATATGATTTTTGACTTTCCTAAATAAAATTTTTTTTATTTGAAAGTCACTCAGTAAATTAATATTAGTATAAAATGCTTTTATGCTTGTACTTTTTATTTATTTATAACTACACATCATCTTCATTTTCGTAAAAAATTGTAAAAAAAAAACAATGTTCAGAACATATAGAGTTTAAAAAGATGAATAAATAAAACAGAAATAACTTTTCGTTGAATTGCCGACACCCATATTTATTCACAATGTACGAAGAATTTCAAAAGTTCACTTCATAGTCATGATTATAATGTCAACAAAACGACATACATGTTAAGTAGTAACAATCTCCTAATCGAAGAAAAAAGTATGCTTCGTACATTGTATACAGATGACATATAAAACTATAGTAAATGAATACAAGAACATCGACAGTCAAATAGTATGAAGATTGAAAGATCATTACTGTATTGTTTTTTTCTTTATTGTACTATGTTTGATATTTACTCTAATATAACAGATGGTAAGGGATGTTAAAATAGATAAATAATAAAAATATAGTAAGATGAAATGCATTCAGATATAAAACATTCTAAGTTTTTTTTTTTATTTCCTAAATAAGAATATCTATAATAAATCCATCATTATGTCTACAGAATTAATTTAATTATATTAATAAATCATATTATATTTTATATATATTTAATAAGATTAGATTTTTTTTTCAAAAGTTTTATCGTGACAATAATCTTAAATGAAATATTTCATACATCATATTGACTGAAAACTTTTCATCAATAATCGGAAAATTTACATTCTTTTAGTCTTCTATTGTTATCATGAATCTTCTCATCTTATCTCGTTTACTGATTGATTCAAGCACGTACGAACAAGCAATGTACACATACATCTTCGTTCCTATTATTATTTGTCCAAGTTTTTTTTTCCCTAGTCAATATTGACCAACCAACGAAAAGTGCATGTGGATTGATCGAATCGAGAACAAAAGAATAGAAAGAATGGATGATGTATATCGTGCTTTATATATGTATGTTACGGTCAATATTAGAATTCGGTCAAATTCTGAATTTGTCCGGACAAAAATAGAATTCGAATCTTGACCAAACTGTCTTTAGACAAAATTAGAATTCCAATGTGTATATCGTTGTATCAGTGTAACACTCCATCGTAGATAAGGATAAAATGATATCTTAAAAGAGTGCACCTTATCACCTTTCAACTTACATATGATAAGTAATGCTTTGTTTGAGCTTTCCAATAGAGCCAATTTTGCTAGCTAATTCAACTCCGTCATTTACCACTCAACGAGATTATATATTTATCGAATTTCTCGAAAAAAAAATAGCTTCTAACTATTATCTATATACATAGTTGTCCTTTTTAAAGTTGATAAGTTTTTTTTTTACTTGACACTGTAACCAACACAAGCCTATATAAATTGTTATATGATACAATCGGATATCTCTAAAATATTCTACACATTTCTTTTGTTATGCTCCGTAGCACAGAATAGTTCGCTATCTTTCTTGAAATTTTTTTTTTCGTCCTATAGAAATGTGTCAAATTATTTCTAATTTAATTCTAATTTCGTTCGGACAAATTCAGAATTTGACCGAATTCCAATTTTGATTGTAACATATATACATATATTCATTGCTCTCTAGTGAAAAATGAACGTAATTAATAAACGTCCACGAATAATACTTCCACCAAGTTGTATGGCATTTGGTGGTGCTACAAAACCAGTATCTGAATTAATGTTTAATAAATATGATAAAGATAAAAATGGTATGTGTTAACAAACAAACAAAAAAATAATTAAAAACAAAAAAAATAATTTTCTCTAGGAACAATATCACGTGATGAATTACGTTCACTTTGTTATGATATGGGTTATTATTTATCAAATGATGAACTTGAATGGGCATGTACATTAATTGATAAAGATGGAAATGGTAAAATTGATTATAAAGAATTTGCTGATTGGTGGAAAACATCATCACGTTTTGAACATATACGAATGCCAAATGCATATCAAACACAATTAATATGTTATATAGCTGAAGTATTTCGTTCATATGATAAACATAATCATGGTAGATTAAATAAAAAAGAATTTGAAAAAATGCGTAAAGATTTAATACGTCATCATATTATTGATGAACATGAACATCAAGCATGTCAATTTGAAGAAATTGATCGTGGACATGATGGAAGTATTAATTTTAATGAACTTATTGCTTGGTTTAAAGATATTGGAGTTTTAGATCAAATTGGTATTCATAGTTCATAAAAAAAAAACTTTCTTTTGTTTAATCTCATATAAATAAATGACTTATGTTTTCATTATTCTTGGTATCTTTTCAATATTTTATTCAGTAATGATTTTGGTTGTGTCTTCCTTCTTTTTTTTTGTTGTTGTTTTCATGTATCATGTTTGTATGAGAATGTATCTGCAGAGAAAGAAATACTATTAGAAATATGAACGAATTTTAATAAATATCATTACTGAAGTTAAATGAATACGACACTCTTAGAGATATTATGTTTAGTTTA
Source organism: Rotaria sordida (assembly GCA_905250125.1). NCBI lineage: Eukaryota > Metazoa > Rotifera > Eurotatoria > Philodinida > Philodinidae > Rotaria > Rotaria sordida. The sequence goes on from CAJNOL010001837.1 coordinate 42,483, forward strand.
AATATTTTTTAAAGATGAAATTACGAAATCTTAAGATTCAATTGCCTAGAATTGATTTTATCTTGTTGGAATCATTTAAAAACAGTTAAATCTGATGCCTTAATTAAATAGGGAATATTTAACTGCACGAACAGAAGACATATATACCTACATGATGTAATATTATGAGCAGAAGAAATATTAATTTGTTAATATGTAGTGATGTTTAAATACCTGTTGCCAGACAAAACGGCAGTATAATCTCAGATATCGATGAAAAATGAAAAAGATTTCTAGAGATTATCCTTAATCATAAGTATTTGACGTCTTGAAAAACATTTTTTTATGCACAGACACTTGAACCTTCTAATACTGAGAGAGAAGTCTTCTATTTCGGAGAGTAGTTTACAAGAAACTTTGATAATAAATTATTTTATGTACTCATTGAACAAGGGACATTATTGGATTCTACTTATGTTAAGAGCACTTCTCCTGATCAGAAACATCCTAATATCTAGACTCTCTATGTGCCCTGTGAATTAGACCAAATAGTGTATAAAGTGTAGAGTTGGAAAAGCATCCATGTTAATGTGTATATACAAAATTGTTTTTGCATTAAAATTATACATATAGCATGTAATGCAGAAAAGAGTGTCCGATGTTAGTGTGTATTGCAGAAATTGACATATATAGTCGTTTGAAAGAAAGGAAACAACTGTAAAAAATTTTTGGTTGTGATTATTTCAATCTGAATGTGGGATGACTCAGGTTCTACTGAATATGAAAAAGATATTAAAGACGAAGTGAATATATAGGATGTTCCAAGTCTGATGATTACATTTTAAATACGTATCACTCCATTGCTTATAAAGACTAATTGAATAGTTTTTATTATATTTGAAAGAAGAGACTTTTAAGTTTTTATTTTTAAAGGCGATCATTTCTGTCGAATGGATATCAATAGAGTCTATCGATTGATGCATGAAATATCTCAAAAAAGTTAATTGGTGCTTTACATTAAAAAAAAGAAACACTGTTAAAGAAAAAAAAATTTGTATTTCAATTTCAGGAAAGTACTTTGAACATGATCTACTTAGCAATGATACATAAACTTATCAAGGTTCATGGAGTATAGGTCGTCAAAGTTTGGCTAATGGTGATTTTAAGACATTACTTAAATTCGATGTAAAACAGTATGAAAATACAAAAACCATGATCGTAAAAGATATCGTTTATTGTCGTAGTTTTCCATTTTACACAGCATTGTAAACGATTATCCTAACAACAGCTGTTTTCCAAGCTGTCTATGAATCGTTCTATATAACATGGGTGATTATTTATCATTTGTTATCAATTGAATCAATTTATTAATTAGTTATCGGAAACTTTGTTTATTTTCAAGACTTTCTGGAAGAATGTAATTTGTTTTAGCCAGTTAAGTAGTCTGTTCGCATACTTACGATTCTTTATGGCATTTTTTTATGCATAAAATCCACAAATTCATGAACAAATAGCTTTTGTTAAAACAAAAACAGTAAGCAATAGAACTCAAATAATTAAATTTTGAAAACTCATCAATAACAGAATCAGTGTTATATCTAAATCTGTTTAAATAGACATCAAAGCTAATTCATCATGCTTTTTTCTAATATTATTGCTCTCTGAACTCGCTTGATTTTTGCTAAAAACTTTCACTAGCATATCTTCAGAGTTTTTCAAACAGTATTTAGTAGAATGATTAGATCTTTCTTCAAAACCTGCAGACAAACGCTTTGTTTGTCGTTGTTCAACTAGAAGCTTCAATACTATTTTATCAAGAGAATTTCAAATGTTTGTTTATTTTTGAATTAATCATCAAATAACGGAAGTAATGACTAATGGTCCTTCTCAACCAGTAGTTATTCCTTAGCAGAGTTTTACCAAATATTGAAGTCATACTTAAACAACAGCCATTGACATCTCTGCACTACTTACTCGATTTTAAAAATTTAAAGTCTTTTGAGCAAACATTTGGAAATGATACTCTGTATAAGACTTCTGTATTATTTCTATTCGTGAGAGGATGACGATCGTCGGAACATCGTGTTATTAGATCAATAGGTAAATGGCGGAATCCAACGGAATTTAATGGAATCCAAGAGAATCCTGAATGCTGGATTCTATAGAATTCCATAGAATTTTTTAATATATCATAGGGAACTCATAGAATTCTAGGATTTCGCTATTCATCCCTTGTACTAGATCCAACACTATTTTCGACATGTGTCTATACGTACAGAACAGATATAAATCAATGAATGAATACTTTAATGTGACTGCTTTTCCATTGACTTTAAATCATGAATGCATCTTATGTCTTTCAACAGATGTCATTAAATTCTTTTTGTTTAATTGGTATATAAAACAGCCAGTGAGTTGGATAATGTTATTAGAAAAACAATCAGACAGATAGATCAACGAACAAATCAATATAAAACAAAATCATACAGAGGACAAGAAGACAAAAAAAAAGTACTAGTACGTACGTTCTAGACAAATTATATAGAATTTATTTTAGATTTTGTATCTTTTAATCATGAATATGGCACCATCAACATCATCAACTCCATCTCCTAATCCTACGGCTACAGTAAATAGTGGCGGTAGTGGTCCTCCATCTGCTGGAGCAAGTGGTCAAACATCAAATAGTTCAAGTACAAATTCAGGTCAACAACAACAATTATCTGGTTCAAATAATCCTTCTAATGATGCTCCCGTTTCTCCTGAACGTATTGCTTGTTGGATAACTGAATTATTATCATCAAATACACGTGAAAATGCCTTAATGGAATTAAGTCGTAAACGAGAAAAAGTTGTCGATTTAGCAGTTTTACTTTGGCATTCATTTGGTTCAGTTGCTGTACTTTTACATGAAGTTATGTAAGTTATTTGCTGTGTACATATATTTGTAATCAAAATTTTTAATTTATTTTTGTTTTTGTTTTTGTTTTAAATTATTAGTTCGGTCTATCCATATATAACACCTCCAACATTAACAGCTCAACAATCTAATCGTGTTTGTAATGCATTAGCATTACTTCAATGTATAGCATCTCATCCTGAAACTCGTACATTATTTATTCAGGCAAATATTCCATTATTTCTTTATCCATTTTTAAATACAAAATCATCAACACGACCATTTGAATATTTACGTTTAACATCATTAGGTGTTATTGGTGCACTTGTTAAAACAGATGAAACTGAAGTTATTAATTTTTTATTAACAACTGAAATAATACCATTATCATTACGTATAATGCAATCAGGTAGTGAATTATCTAAAACAGTTGCAACATTTATTTTACAAAAAATTCTTGCTGATGATTGTGGTTTAAATTATATATGTCAAACATTTGATCGATTTTCACATGTAGCTATGGTTTTAGGACGGATGGTTCTTCAACAGGTTTGTCAAAAAAATAAAATATTTGCTTTTGATTGATTTTTATGTGCTTGTTTTTTTTTGTTTTTTTTTTATCCTCCTGTAGCAAAAAGAAGCTAGTGGTCGTTTATTAAAACATATAATTCGTTGTTATTTACGTTTATCGGATAATGCAAGAGCACGTGAAGCTCTTCGATCATGTCTTCCTGATTGTCTTAAAGATCATACATTTGTATGTATTTAAAATAATTTAAAAAAAAAATAATTAAAATGAATTATTTTCTTTTTTTTTTTTTTTGTAAAATTTAGGATGCTGTTCTTAAAGAAGATCAATCAACTAAAAAATGGTTATCACAATTATTACTTAATCTTGAATCACCAGTAGCACCAAATACAGCTAATTCTCAACAACAAGCATCGGGTTCTGTTGTTCCACAACAAACACAACCTGCATCACCACTTGGAATGGGATAGAGAAAAATAAATCAATAAATAATCTTACATAGATTCTATTCGCCTAAAAAAAAACGCCTAGTCATTTTATGATTGACCTGCATAATGAAAACATTCTCATTTAAAGCAAGACTACTGACTGTACATTTTTTTTTTTGATTCGAAAAAGTAACATATCTTGTAGACACGCTGTCCTTTTTCTTTGTTTGTTCTTTTATTCTATATTTAAAAAAAACGCATAGCACTGATATTGATCAGTCACCGTTTAAATCTTTGATATAAACACTTGATCAAGATCATGTGATCTGTTAATATTAACAGTTAAATTTTTAATAATCTATAGTATATACTGATGTAGTGATTCATTTGTACATATTAAGCTTATGAATCCTAGAAAAAAAAAATTAAAAACGCTATATGATAATTTATGAATTGGATTGATCACAGAAATGCATAGATCTTTATGTGTTAATCATCAACTATACAATATTCTAGCAGTTAAATCTGATGGTACAATATGAAAAATTGTTCAAAAATACTTTCTTAACCATGTTTGATATATATACTAAAATAGTTCACATGAAATTCGTTAATTACAGATGTATTTATTTTAGGAAATTGTCAAACGAATGTTGGTTGATACATAGTATTTCAAAAAATGTCTGAAGAGAAACATTAGCAGCAGCAGTACTAGGATATATCAATGTTAATATTGAAATACTGGTACTGAGATTTCAGAAAGCTTTAAGGATACTGATACACATTGATAGTGAAATATTGAGATACTGATTCGATCAAAATATCTGTCGTTTATCATTCTATTTTTACATAGCAGTGTTAAGTAGTGAAATAAATACTTCTGTGATTTAATAGAAAATACCTAAAATATGAAGAATTAAGAATTTGACCTTGTTCTGACTATAAATTAAAGTCAGTGTTACTATGCTCGTGATCAGTAAACCGACACTGATACATTTCTAGAAGGCATCGATATTCTTGTGATCTTGAAAAAACTATCAAACAATTCTATAACCATTCGAAAATTTCAATTGTCGTACAACACATAAGATCGTTCTCTATCATCACGCAAGTTTTTAAAATCTTATCAAAAATTGAATCATACATTATATCGCCTTGAGCGCAACTTATTGCAAAACATTAGTTTTCTATCAATTTTTCTAAGTCCCAAGACATTATTGTAGTATGTCAAGAGCCCAATGTAACTATTTTTTTATATAAATAGAAAAAAGAGAGAATTGTGAATTCGTTCAAATCTAATTTTGATAAAAATGTTTTTATGGATGTTGTCGAGAGAAATGGAGAAATTCTCGCTAAAACGAAAAATTTCCTTCTCTTTTAAGATAAAGAAAAGTAAAATTATCTTTTTAACCGATAAAATGGGCATTAATTTATTTCGTTCAAAACTAAATGAAAATATTATTCAAACACTTAAAGATTTTGAAACTCATTTTTTACTAATAAAATTCAGTTTTTTTTTCTTCAAAATAAATTTTTGTCTTCTTTAGTTATTACAAAGTTACGATGTAACAGTAAAATCTAAATCAATAACAATAGCTAAATCAGCTAATAAAGATGATATAGAAATAACATTAAATAATGCTAATAAAGATAAATGACAATTAGCAATTGTTATACTTAATAATACATCAGATAGTGTTTATAATTATGTCAAACAATGTGTTAATCAACGTTATAGTTTAGTTACATAATGTGTCAGTTGTTAAATATTAGAAAGAAGAAGATTTAGTTTTCTTTTCTACTTGATTTTATTTTTTAAGATGTACAAAATCTAAGTCAAAAGATTAATACAAAAATTGAGATGTATAAATAAAGTTGTTAATCTTAAAGCTAGGAGTGGTCCGATTGAGAACTTGTCGAGGATGTGACACTCGCTTTCCCAATAGAGAAAACTTTGTTTTTTCCATATGGAATCGAAAATTTTTTGTGCCTTCTCTTAGAAAAAGATCTTGACATTCTCTCAATGTTAGCTGCCTCGGATCAGTCCTACCTTAAGCTACTTTAAGTGTATAATCAAACGAAGTTCTTTTTATGTTTTTTTGGAGTTGATGTAAGCTATTCGTTTTATTATTTGTACAGAGATAAGTGAATTTTTTCTTTTTGATTCTATATATAATGTAAACAATGTACATAACGAATCTTTAAGAAAATTTAGAAGAATTATTTGTTATTTTTCGAGTTTGGACAGATGTGACATGATAATATCCCCAGAAAAATCTATCTTCTTTTGAATATGCATCACATACATTTGATTTTGATGGTAATCATGAACAAGAATATGATAGTGATTTTGTTGAAAATGTTTCAATCGATGATATCAAAACAAAATCAATGATACTTGATTCGAAAATTGCAAATGAAATGTAGTTAATTTAAAGACAATACTATTTCGTTGGTCTCTTTTTTCGCGTGTATGTGTTGATGGTGATTATTATTATGAACAGAAAATATCTAAGAAAAAGTTTTCTTTGTTTCGCATAGATACTGCATAAATATTAGTTTTACTGTTTATTTGAATTTTTTGTCTTACATTCATTATCAACAATATGGAGAAAAAAGTATTTATAAAATATATGACTTTCTTTTGTGATTTGTGGAAATGATTTTGCCATTTGAAGAAAAAAAAAAACAATTCTCTACAGAAATATTAAATTAAAAACTTTCAGATGAATTTAATTGATATGAATTATCATCATCATGATCAATAGAAGTTTTTGAAGGTTCTATTCGCATACTGTATAGTATGAGAAGAACAAAAAGAATAATAGAAATCATAATTGAAATAGAACCAATTATTAATGGATTTGTACTTTGAGTAGTAGTTGTATCTAACAGAAAGAAAAAAAAAGACATTTTTTTAAAATGATCTAAAAGAATTATGTAAGTGTAGTTGAAATTGAAGTAAAATTTTCTTAATATGATATTAATAAACGACAGCTCTGATTATTACACAATGTTATCAATTTGATTTATATCGATTTATAGTGCTCGAAAACACTAAAAGTAGCCTAAATTGGCTATTTTTTTATTGGAATTTCGAGTTTGTTAAGATATTTATATGAATGGTTGAAATACAGAATTGTATCGAAAATTTTGATCACAGATATTCTCAAAGCTCAAAATAGATATTGAATGTTGAAGATATTCAATCTAATGCATACAGTTTTTTGCTTTGGACTTGAATGTTAACCTCTTCTTAACGATCTGAAACCTCTCTATGGACAATATTTGGTAATTTAGTTTTCTGCAAATGTCACAGTATAAAATCAAGAACTTAATCAAATGGTTAATGACTGGAAATAGAATATAAAACTTGAGAAATATACCTTTTGGAATCTGAATATTCATATTAAATATAAGTTCATCAAATCTTTCTCCTGTAAGTTTTCCTCTATAATCATACCCAATGTATGATAAATTTCAAATAAACTCTTATGAGCAATCTATCAATGATCTAATGCCTATCGCTTTGATTTATAAGTTGATAGAGTGTCCTTTATCTGCTTAAGTTTAAATTAAATGAAAATGTTGGTAAGAACATGATTTTATTCAAAGACAAAAATGCTACGAAAGTAGGATTTATTCAAATCTCAATAGGAAAAGTTTTGTTTTTATTATTTTCTTAGCAAAAGTAATGGAACAACATTAGTTTGATCTCGATTAAATTCAATCGATAGAAAAACAAATCCTCAAATATATCTCTCATTGATGGGAATTGAATTAATAAAGAATCTAATAAAATATTTGCACAAACAAATGTATATAATCTTTTGTTTTACAAACTTACTGATTGATATTTTAATATGTGTTAAACTGAATTCAGCTAAATGAAATAGTTTTAGTTTTTTATATAAATAAAATTCTTTTCAAATGATTAACTTATTTCACAAATAAATCGATTTGTTAATAAACATTTTGTGTTAGAATCAATACGGCAACGATAGTTTCCATGCACATTCCAAGGTATCCATTGTACACATATTTCAGATTTGTTATGTTCATTCGGAAGCTTATAATTACTCTTATTGGTTACATTTGTCTTTGATTGTTTGATCAACCATACACAAAATATTTTTACAATATCTGAAGAAAGATAATTGAACCAACGATCAGTAAATACTAGATAAAAAATAATTGTATAAACCAGGTATATAAATATTGAAAAGTAAATTCTGTAAACCAACTTGATTCATCATTGTCAAATAAATTCGAATTAGCTGTTGCCCATATATTAATTAAAGTATCTTCTGATTTAACATATGAATTAGTTATATTTTCAACGAAGACAAATGTAGACGATGGCCAATTATCAATATCAACCAGATCTGCATTATATTTATGACAATGAACATGAGCATCAAACCAAGTTTTCCTTTCATTAAAAAACTGCAAACAACGAGTACCTAAATATATTCAATAATAAAAAAAAACAAACATTCTAGATCCAAAATCTATTTTAAATTCTTGATCTGTTTGAATGCAAATAGAGAAAAAAATGATTAAGAGATATCAACCAGTGGTAGCGAGAAAAAAAATTAGCATCAATATGACTTGTTTCACGGTAGCAAGTCCTCAGGTTGGTTAACCGCTTCTGTGTCGGAACTATGTGCATCATGTCTACCCTGATGCGCTATAAATATTCTGAAAAAACTTCGAACTCTTAGTTTATTGCTGCAAACATACCGTATTTTTATGGTGTGTTTTCATTCAATACTGTAGTCCCTCTTAGGAATACGAGAAAAACTTATTTTCGAATTGCAATTTGAAATTCTACACAGAGGAAGGTCTTAGTAAAAACAGTGTATTGTGAGAGTTTTAGATTTTTTCGTTGTTTTTATCCTAAGATACAACTATGATGAAAGTTTGTCTTGTATATCGCTTATATACATCAGCAGATTCTATTTTCTTATTTTAGAATAAGAGCACATCAAAACATATGAAAATTTCACAACAAACTATTCTCACAAAGATCTGCTTCTGTGTATAATTTCAAGTTGAAATTCGAAAATGAGTTTTCCTGGTATTCCTAACGAGGACCACAGTATTGAGGTGAAAAATACTGTAGAAATACAGTGTCTACATAGAAATAAACCGAGGGTTCGAGTTCTTTTCAAGATATTCATAGCTCATTAGAATATACATGATACACATAGTTTTGATTCAAAAGTGATTAATCAATTGAGAGACTTTCTTTGTTAGCTGAATTTAACAAATCTGTAAAAACAATGCGTAACAATTGATTTTTTTTGTCCTTTGTTCATCATTAACCTCATCGGAAATTTGCTCAAAATGATTTCTTTTTGGCTTTTGTATATTAAGATAATTATAAAACTCGATTCATCTGAAATCTAATGAGAATTGAAGAACAAGAGAACAATATATTATGATTCAATCATTCATATGTTATGTCATATTTGAAAATCTATAATTTCTTATTCAAAAACTTGACTCTTAAAGTTTTTCTTTTGTATGAAATATACTAATTATATTTTAGATGTTACATAAATCCATTTGAAAGTTTATCAGATGCGTAACATATTACATTTAGATAACAAAACTTTCAACTTTATCTCTATAGAACTACATATATAAAAGATGAATAAAATGATTTTTATTTTCGACAAGAAAATTCCGTCAATATTTATTGTATTTGATATAATAAAGAATTGATTATAAGTCAAGTTGATGTATCATACACATATTGTTTAACTACTAATTGTAGAAAATGTCTATTGTTTATCTATATAAGAGAACTTAATAGAGTTATCTATGTTTTTATATATGTTTATTGATTTTTAATTGTTGAAAAAAATAATTCTATGATTGAAGTATATTTATTCTTACCAGAAAAAGAAGTCCAACCTTGAATACATTCAATACATCGTTTTCCAGTCCAAAAATAAACTTGTGTTCTTGTTATTATACATTTACATTTATTTTCTTTACAAATCATATTTGGTAAAGTACATTTTATTTTTTCATCACAATAATCATTAAATAATGATAAGTTTTTTCCATAAACTAAATACTTTAATACATTTATAAATCTATTTGTTAGAGAATATAAAAGAAGAAAAAAATTTTCTTTTCATACTTGATAAAATGTATTTATATTAAAGAAAATGATAAAAAACAATAGAACAGTCATCTAATATAAAAAACAAAATAAACTTGAGAGATTTTTTTTCTATTACAAAAAGACAAAAAAAATATTTCTGCGCGTTTTAAGATTTTTTTTTCTCCGATAAATGGTATTGTTCAATAACTCGACAAATAATATCACCCAAATTTGTTTATAAACATATCATATGGAGCTGGATCATTAAATTTTTTATCACCCCATGCTTCTTTATTACCTTAAAAGAAAAAATATGATAAAATAATAACTATTGTACTTTCATCATAACGATGTTTATCAGAAGAAGTTCCATTACATTTTGCTTGTGATTGATATGTTATTAAACAATCTGATTCAAGTGTACATGTTAATTATGCTTTCATAATAAGACGTGTTATAAATGTATCTGTAACAATTATAAGTCCACCATCAGCTATATAAATATTATCAAAATTAGTATATGATTGATTAAAC